>JAUJEN010000377.1:0-63195 GCA_030448925.1 Citrus cavaleriei | reverse complement strand
ATCGGTATTACTTCGTTCGGTTACGTATTGCTAGGTTAATCCGATTCTGCTTCTTTCTACCTGCAGCACCTAAACTTGGCGCCCTGGCCTTCAGCGGTTATTTTTTGGGCGGCTGTGCCAGCTTCTTTTTAGCTGCAGAGGTGCCTCGCAAAGTCTCGCACCATTCGAGTCCAGCAAGCGGTTAGCCCGCCCCCGAAATTTATTGCCGCCCGTTTTGTAGGCTTTTTCCGCTGGAGCGAACTTGGCACCTGGCCTTGGTGATTATTTTGGGCGGCTGTTATGACCTGGCCTGACTTGCCGGCGCCTCGCAAGTCTCGCGCCATTCGAGTCCGGCCCGGACGAAGTTTATGACCCGCTTTGAGCTACTCGCCCGCGTTTTATGGCCTTTTCGGCTGGACAAACTTGTTTGACCGCCCGAGGCGGTTATTTTGGGCGCGGCAACCGCGGCTATATTTGGCGCGCGGGCGCCGTAAAAGTCTTGCACCATTCGAGTCGGCGGGGCCAGTTGGCGGCCCTTTGAAGTCGTCCGCCCCGTTTTGTGGGCTTTTTCCATCGACGAACTTGGCGCCCGAACTGGCCGGATTATTTTGGTAGCGGCTGTGTCCGACCTATTTTGGTACAGGAGGCACCTTAAAGTCTCACGCCACGTCCTGGCCGGATGAAGTTGACAACCGCGCCCCGGTATAACCCGCTTTGGATTTTGTGGGCTTCCGGTTGAACTTGCGCCCGACGCCCGGGCGGTTATTTTTGAGGCGTGGCTGTGCCCATGACCCTATTTTAACGCATAGGCGCCTCGCAAAAGTCTCGCGCCATTCCGGTGTCCGTGAACCGGTTATAACCCGCCCGGTATAGCCCGCCTGTTTTATGGCCTTTTCGCTGCAAACTTGTGACCGCAGGCGGTTATTTTTTTAACACGGCCAGCCATGACCTATATTTGGCGCCGCGGGCGCCTCGTAAAGTCTTACCATTAAGTCGGCCGGGCCGGTTGTATTACCCCCATAGCCCTTTTTGTAGGCTTTTTCGCTGTGGAGCAGATTGCGCCCGAACTTCGGCGGTTATTTTGAAGCGTAATGCCCACGGCTAACCACGGCACCGCAGGTGCCGCAGAAATCTCGCACCATTCAGTCTGTGAGCCGAGTTATACCACCCCTTGGTATTGCCACCGTTTTGTGAGCTTTTTTCGCTGGGCGAACTTGGCGCCCCTGGCCTTGGCGGTTATTTTGGGCGTGGCTGTGCCCATGACTATTTTTGGCACAGGCTCCTATGAGTCTCACCTGTTCAGTCCGGCGGACGAAGTTGTATACCCAGTATAACCCGTTTTGTGGGTTTTCCGTTAGACGAACTTGGCACCCGGCCTTGGGCGGTGATTTTTTGGGCAGCGGCGGCTGTGCCTGAAGGGCCTATTTTTTACACACGCACTGCGGAGGCACCTCACAAAAGTCTCAGCATATTCAGGAATCGGCAGACGAAGTTGACCGGCCCGCCCCGAGCCTGCCCGCTTCCAGATTTTTATTGGGTTTTCCATTTGGGCAAACTTGCTTTTGACCTTCCAGACAGTGATTTTCGTGGCTGTGCCGAGGCCTATTTTTGGCACGGAGGCACCTCACGAAGTCTCGCCATTCAAGTCCGGTGACGGTTAATATGCCCCAGTATAGCCGCCCGTTTGTGGGTTTTCCGGCTGGGCCGAACTTGGCACCCGGCCTTGGGCGGTGATTTTTCGGCGGCTGTGCCAGGCCTATTTTTTGGCACCACGGAGGACCCTCGCAAAGTCTCTGTATTCCGGTCCAGGCGGGCGGTTGTGATCCGCCCCGGTATACCCAGCGTTTTTGTTTGCCTTTTTCCATTTGTAGACGAACTTGGCGCCCATTTGTGAATTGGTTATTTTTGGTGACTGTGCCCGCTGTCTCTTCCCGGCAGGCACCTCACAGAATCTCGGCGCCATTCGAGTCCAGTGGACGAAGACCAACAGCCCGCTTTAAGGCTATAGCCCACAGTTTTGTGGGTTTTTCCGCTGAACTGCTTCCGGTAACCGGGTGAATTATTTTGAGGCGCCCGGCTGCCCATGACTGTCCCCCCAGCTTTGGGCACCTCACAAGTCTCGGCGCCATTCGAGTCCGGACGGTTGGCCAGCCCACCCCCAAGGCTATAGCCCACCGTTTTTGTGGGTTTTTCCGCTGGGCGAACTTGGCACCCGGCCTTGAGCAGTGATTTTCAGCCAACTGGCCCATGCCGAGGCCTATTTTTAACACCACGGAGGACCCTGTAAAGTCTCTACGCCATTCAGTCAATGGGCAGTTGTGATCCACCCAGGCTATACCCGCTTCGTTTTTGTTGCCTTTTTTCCATTGAGCCAGGCTTGGCGCCCGGCCCTTTGGGCGGTTATTTTGAAGCCTTGGCTGTGCATGATCTGTTACCACAGTACAGGGCGCCTCACAAAGTGTCGGCGCCATTCCGAGTCGGCCCAGACGAAGTTGGCCAGCCCGCTAACATTATAGCCCACCCGTTTTGTGGGCTTTTCCGTACAGACGAACTTGGCCCGGCCTTCAGGCAGTTATTTGGGGCCAGCGGCTGTGCCGTGGCCTTTTAACACCGAGACTCTCGCCCCAGTCTCACGCATCGCTCACAAGTCCAGCCGGACGGTTGGCCAACCCCAAAACCTGTAGCCACCCGTTTTGTGAGCTTTCGTTGGGCGAACTTGGTGCCCCGACGCTTGAGCGGTTATTTTTCGTAGCCGGCTGTGCCGGTAGCTATTTTGGCACGGAGGAATTCATGGTCTCGCGCCATTCGAGTCCCGTGGGCGGTAGCCAACCCCACCCCAGGCCTATAGCCCACCGTTTTTGTAGCCTTTTTCGACTGGGCGAACTGGCGCCCGGCCTTGGTGGTTATTTTTGGTAGCTGTGTCCGGCCCTGGCTAACTACGAGCTCACAAAGTCGCGCGCCATTCCGAGTCCGGCAGACGAAGTTGGCCAGCTCCACCCCCCAAGGCTATAGCCACACGTTTTGTGGGTTTTTCCGCTGGACGAACTTGGCGCCCGTCCTTCAGGCAGTTATTTCTGGGCGCGGCTGGCGCCGTGGCCTGTTTGGCTACGGACTCATGATCTCCGCCATTAAGTCCGGCCGGATGAGGTTGGCCAGCCCAGCGAGGCTATAGCCCACCGTTTTGTGGGCTTTTCCGTTCGGAGCGAACTTGTTGCCCGGCCTTGGTGATTATTTTTTCGACGGCTGTGCCCATTATTTTTGGCTTTGCAGGTGCCTACGCGGAGTCTCGCGCCATTCCGGTCAGCGGGCGAGATTGGCCAGCAACACCCCCGAGGCTACCGCCCACCCGTTTTTGGCCTTTTCGCTCGTGAACTTGGCGCCCGGCAGCGGGTGGTTGGCTGGTAGCGGCTGTGTCCGCGGCCTAACCTGGCTGCAGGCACCTCACCGTCTGGCGCCATTCCGGTCCGGCGGACTAAGATTTAGCCAACCCCACTCCCCCAAAGGCTATAGCCCTGCGTTTTGTGGGTTTTTTTCCGGCTGGGCCGAACTTGGCACCCGGCCCCGGTGATTTTTGAGCGGCTGTACCCGCGGCCTGTACCAACACCGCGGAGGACCCTGCGCCAAAGTGTCGTGCCGTTCAGGTCAGCGGACGAAGTTGGCCGGCCCCAACCCCCTAGGCTATAACCCCACCGTTTTTGTTGCCTTTTCGCTGGAATGAACTTGGCGCCCGGCCTTTGAGCGAATTTATTGTTGGTAGCGGCTGTGCCCGCTGACTATTTTGCTTTGCAGGCACCTCACAAAGTCTCGCGCCATTCCGAGTCGGCGAACAGTTAGCCAGCCCGCCCCAAAGGCTATAGCCACTTCCGTTTTTGTGAGTTTTCGCTGGGCGAACTTGCTTTAGCCTTCGGGCACTGTGAGTTTTTAGACGCGGCTGTGCCCGTGGCCTGGCCACAGCACCACGGAGGACCCCTCGCAAGTCTGTGACATTCCCGAGTCGGCGGACGAGATTGTATACCCCAAACTATACCCCACCGTTTTGTTTCCTTTTTCGGCTGGGCGAACTTGGCGCCCTGGCCTTCGGCCGGTTATTTTTGGTAGCGGCTGTGCCACGCCGCCTATTTTAGCACACACAGGCGCTCGCAAAAGTCTCGCCATTCGAGTCCGGTGCCTGCGAAGTTGTAAACCCACCCCCAAGGCTATAGCCCCACCCGTTTTTTTGTGGCCTTTTTTTCCGCTGGGCGAACATAGGCGCCCGGCCTTTGGCGGTTATTTTGAAAGCCGCCCGGCTGCGCGCGGTCTATTTTGAGCCTGCGAGCACCTCACAAAGTCGTGCCATTCGAGTCGGCCAGACGGTGGCCAGCCACCCCCAAGGCTATAGCCACCGATTTGCCGGGTTTTTCCGCTGAAGAACTTGGCACCCGGCCTTGAGCGGTGATTTTGAGCCGCGGCTGTGCCGCGGCGTTACGCTGCGGAGGACCCTCGCAAAAATTATGCCCATACATCCCGGCCCGGGCAGTTAGCCAACCCACCCCCAGGCTATAGCCCCACCCGATTTTGTGGGTTTTCCGCTGGGCGAACGCTTGACGCCGGTGATTTTTGGGCCCGGCTGTGCCCGGTAATTCCCCTGCTGCGGAGGACCCTCGCAAAGTATGCGCCCCATGCCGAGAATCCCGGCGAATGAAGGATTGTAGCCGAACCCCCAGCGCATACCCGCCGTTTTGTTGCCTTTCGCTGGGCGAACTCGGCGTAACCCTGGCCTTGAGCGGTTATTTTTGGTAGCGGCTGTGCCCGCGACCTATTTTTGGCACACGGAGGCGCCTCACAAAGTCTCGCAGCATTCCGAGTTCGGCGGACGAAGTTTGCCAGCCCCACCCCCCAAGGCTATGCGCCCACCCGTTTTGGGCTTTTTCCGCTGAACCCGTTTTCTTTTGACCTTGGTGATTTTTTGAGCCAGCGGCTGTGCCGCGGCTATTTTTTGGCACCACGGAGGACCCTCGCCGTCCAGCATCATTCCGAGGTCCGGTGACGAAGTTGGCCAGCCACCCCAGGCTATAGCCCACCCGTTTTTGTTGCCTTTTTTTCCGTGGACCGGTTTTGCAGCGGCCTGGGCGGTATTTTGAAGCGCTGTGCCCGCAGCCTATTTTTGGTACGGAGGCACCTCCTGAGAGTCTCGCCATTCCGATACGGCCCGGACGAAGTTGTGGCCCCACCCCCAAGGCCTGGCCCACCCGTTTTGTGGGCTTTCGCTGGAGCGAACTTGGCGCCCAGCCTTCAGGCAGTCATTTTGGGTGTGTGGCTGACCTTGTGACCTATTGCAGCACCATGAGGGGCTCCATGATGTCTCCATGTTCAGTCCGGCCGGGCCAGTTGTGACCGCTTCCAGTATAACCACTTTGAATTTTGTGAAACTTTTGCATTGAGCGAACTTAGCGCTTCGCGCCCGGTGGTTATTTTTGAGTGCGACTGTTCAGCCTATTTTTAGCGCCGCAGGCGCCTAAATAAAATTCACCATTCGGTCAGCGGGGCCGAAGTTGGCGGCCCACCCCAGTCTATATAGCACACCAGTTTTTGTGGGCTTTTTCCGCTTGACGAACTTGGCGCCCCGGCCTAGGGGCGGTTATTTTTCGGCGCGGCTGTGCCGCGGCAATTTTGAATATGGAGGTGCCTCGCCAAGTCGCGTCATTAGGGTCAAGCCGGACGAGTTAGCCATCCCCGCCCCAGTTTGTAGCCCACACCCGTTTTGGCCTTTCGCATTGGATGAACTTGGCGCCCGACCTTGACGGTTATTTTTTAATGCGGCTGTTCCGCGGCCCTATTATTGGCACAGGCGCCATGTGTGTTCGCCATTCGAGTCAGCGGGCAGATTGGCCAGCCACCCCAAAGGCTATAGCCCTTTTAGTTTTGTGGGTTTTTGCGCTGGTGAACTTGCTTTTGACGCCCGGGCGGTGATTTTTTCGGCCGACTGTGCCGAAGGCCTGGCCACGCTGCGCGGAGACTACGCGGTCTCGCCATTCCGGTCGGCCCAGACGAAGTTGGCGATCCACCCCAAGGCTATACCCAGCGTTTTGTTGCCTTTTTACATTGCGGGCGAACGGCGCCCCGGCCTTTGGGCGATTTATTTTGGCGGCTGTGCCTGTGGTCTATTTTCAGTACGCGGGCGCCTCACAAAGTGTCGCGCCATTCCGGTCGTGAACCCAGTTAGCCTTCCCCAACCCTTTGGTTTTTGTAGGCTTTTTCAGCGGGCGAACTTAGCCCGGCCTTGAGGCGATTATTTTGGGGCGGCGGCGTACGTTAACTATTTTGGCTTTGAACTCTCGCCAGTCTCACACCATTTCCGAGTCCGGCCCGGACGGTTAGCCAGCCACCCAGGCTATAGCCCACCGTTTTTGGGCTTTCCGGATGGAGCGAACTTGGTGCCCGGCCTTGGCGGTTATTTTCGCTTTGACTGTGCCGGTGGCCTATTTTGCTGCGGAGGTGCCTACCGCCAAAAATCTCCAGCGCCATTGGAGTCCGGCGGGCGGTTGTAACCCACCCCGAGGCTATAGCCACCCGTTTTGTTTTTCGCTGGGCAGGCTTGGCGCCCGGCCTTGGTGGTTATTTTAGCGCTGACTGTGTCCGGCGGCCTTTTTTCTTTACGGAGGCACCTCACAAAGTCTCGCCATTCCGAGTCCGGCCGGACTAAGTTAGCCCAACCCACCCCAAACCTGCGCCCACCCGTTTTGTGAGTTTTCCGGCGGGCGAACTTGGCCCGTCCTTCAGGCAGTTATTTTGGGGCGGCTGTGCCCATTAGCCTATTACGCACCGCTGAGACTCCTGCAGCGGTCTGCGCCATTCCGGTCCGGCGGATGATGTTGGCCAGCCCGCCCAGGCTATAGCCCCACCCGTTTTTTGTGGAGCTTTTTCCGTTGGGCGAACTTGGTACTTGACCTTGATGGTTATTTTTCGGCGGCTGTGCCAGTAGCTGGCCACGGCACCTGGAGGTGCCTGCATAGGAATCTCGCGCCATTAAGTCGGCGGACGAAGTTAGCCAGCCGCCCCAGTATCCCGTTTTATTTTCCGCTCGGCGAACTTGGCGCCCTTCGGTGTGGTTATTTTTGAAGCCTTGACTGTGTCCGGCCTATTTTTGGCACAGGCACCTCACAAAGTCTCGCGCCATTCGGTCCGTGAGGATAAGTTAATAGCCACCCGAGCTATAGCCACCGTTTTTTGTGAGTTTTCCGGCGGGCGAACTTGGCACCCGACGCCCGGCGGTGATTGCCTGGGCAGCGGCTGTACCCGCTGGCCTGGCCACCGCAGAGGACCCCTACGCAAAGTGTCGTGCGTTCGATCCAGCGGGCCGAAGTTAATGCTTGACTGAGCTATACCCGCCCGTTTTGTTGCCTTTTTCGGCGGGCGAACGCTTTCGGTGCGACCTTTGGGCAGTTATTGTTGGTAGCGGCTGTGCCCTTTATTATTTTGGCACCGGTATCTGAATCTCGCCATCCGGTCGGCCGGACGAGTTGTATCCCGCCCCAAAGGCTATAACCCACCCGTTTTGTGGGTTTTTCCGCTGGAGCGACGGCACTTGCCCGGCGCCAGGCGGTGAAGTTTTGGGCGGCTGTGCCCGTGGCTATTTTGCCACGGAGGACCCTACGCAAGTCTCGCATTACAAGTCGGCGGCAGACGATTGTTGTTAGCAACCCACCCCCAAAGGCTATACCCCACCGTTTTGCTGGTTTTCGCTTTTTCGCTGGGCGAACTTGGCGTAGCCTGGCCTTGAGCGGTTATTTTACTGAGCAGCTGTGCAGTAACCTATTTTTGCTTTACTACGAGCGCCTCGCCAAAGTCTCGCGCCATTCGAGTCGGTGCCACCGCAGTTGTGCAAGCCGCACCCCCAGGCTATAGCCCGCCCCACGTTTTGTGGCCTTTTTTTTCGCTGAACCCAGCAGATATGGCGCCCGGCCTTTGGGCGGTTATTTTACGAAGCGGGCTCTACCCGCGGTCTATTTTATTTTGCAGGCACCTCACAAGTCTCGCGCATTCAGTCGGACAAGTTGGCCATGTGAGCCACCCCAAGGCAGCCCACCCGATTTTGTGGGTTTTTCGCTGGGGAACTTGCTGGCGGCCTTGGAGGCGGTGATTTTGGGCAGCGGCTGTGCCGCGGCAATTTAAGCACGGAGGACCCTGCAAAGTGTCGCCCCATGCGAGTCCGGCCCGGCAGTTGAACCAACCCGAAGCTATACACGTTTTTTGTTGCCTTTCGCTGGGCGAACTCGGCGCCCTGGCCTTGAGCGGGATTATTTTTACGCGGCTGCCCGGCGTCCTGGCCCACACAGCACGGAGGCACCTCACAAATCTCGCCATTCCCAGTCCAGGCGGCCGGAAGTTTGCCACCCCAGGCGCTGGCTGTTACCGTTTTGTGGCTTTTTCCGCTGGGCGAACTTGCTTGCCTTGAAGTGATTTTGGGCGGCTGTGCCTGACTATTTTAACACGGAGGACCTACATGAGTCTCGCGCCATTTCCGAGTCCAGCGGGGTGATTGTGTATTTTTCCACCCCAAGCTATACCGCCCACCGTTTTTGTTGCCTTTTTCAACGCTTGCGCCCGGCCTTTGGCGGTTATTTTGAAGGCAGCGGCTGTGCGCAGTCTATTTTTGGTGCGGGACGCACCTCACAAAAGTCTCGCCATTCCGTGCGGCCGGTAAGTTGTGTACCCCAGCTATAGCCCACCCGTTTTGTGGGCTTTTCTGGGTAAACCCGAACTTGGCCCGGCCTTGAGGCAGTCATTTTGGGGCGGCTGTGCCAGCCTAGCCACACCACGGGCTCCTGCAATGTCTCCGCCATTTGAGTCCGTGGACGAAGTTGGCCAGCCCAGCCCCAAAGCTATAGCCCACCCGTTTTGTGGGCTTTTTAAATGGGCGAACGGTGAACTTGGCGCCCCCAGCCTTGGTGGTATTTTGGGTCGGCTGTTCAGCGGCCTATTTTTGACCTGTTACAGCGCCGCAGGGCGCCTCGTAAATCTTGCACCATTCCAGTCCGGCCCAGACCCGAACAGTTGGCAACCCAATCGCCATAGCCCGCCGTTTTTGTGGGCTTTTTCCATTTAGACGAACTTGGCGCCCGGGCTTCCGGCGGTTATTTTTAGGCGGCGGCTGTGCGCGTGACCAATTACGAATATGGAGGTGCCTCGCCAAAGTCTCGCGTCATTCAAGGTCCGCGGGACGAAGTTGGCCAACCCCCAGGCTGTAGCCACCGTTTTTGTGGCCTTTTTTCCCGCATTTGGATGAACTTGGCGCTGACCTTGAGGCGGTTGTTTTTAGGCGGCTGTTCTTATGCTATTATTGGCAGCTGCAGGCGCCTGTATTATGTTACGCCATTCGAGTCCGTGCGGGTTACCCAAAGGCTATAGCCGCCATTTTTGTGGGTTTTTTCGCTGGGCGAACTTGCTTTTTGACCCGGCCTTGACGGGCAGTGATTTTTCGGCAGCGGCTGTACAGGCCTATTTTTGCACGGAGGACCCTCGCAAAGTCTCTCGCCATTCAGAGCGAGTCGGCGGAAGTTGGCCAATCCCACCCCAGGCTATACGCTCGTTTTGTTTGCCTTTTTCCCGCTGGGCGAACTTGGCGCCCGACTTTGGCGGTTATTTTGAAGCGGCTGTGCCCATGATCTATTTTAGCTGGGCGCTCTCACAAAGTTTGCGCCATTCGAGTCCGGCGAGATTGGCCACCGCCCCAGCTATATAGCCCCACCCGTTTTGTGGAGCTTTTCCGCCGGCCGCACTTGGCGCCCCGGCCTTCAGGCAGTTATTTTGGGGCGTATGGCGGCTGTGCCGACTATTTTTTCTTTTAACACCGAGGCTCCTCGCAAGTCTCCGCCATTCGAGTCCGGCGGGACGAAGTTGGCCACGCCCAGGCTATAGCCCACCCATTTTGTGGGCTTTTTCGCTAGACGAACTTGGCGCCCAGCCGGGTGGTTATTTTGGCGCGGCATTCGCGGCCTATTTTACCCTGTCTGCGGGCGCCCACAAATCGCGCCATTCGAGTCCGGCTGACAGTTGTAAGCCCGCCCCAGGCTATAACCCACCCCGTTTTTGTGGGCTTTTTCGCTGGGCAACTTGGCCCGACCGGCCTTGACTCAGTTATTTTTTGAGCGCGGCTGTGCCCTTGGTAGTACGAATATGGGTGCCTACGCGAAAGTCTCGTCATTCGAGTCAGCGGACAAAGCGGTTATTCCGCCCTTTAGGCAACCCACCCGTTTTGTGGCCTTTTCCGCTGAGATGAACTTGGCGCCCGGTGAGGCGGTTATTTTGAATGCGGCTGTTCCCGCGGCCTATTATTGGCTGCAGGCGCCTGCGTGTGTTACCGCCATTCGAGTCAATGAGGGAGCGAATTGGCCAGCCCGCCCCAAAGCTATAGCCCACCGTTTTGTGGCTTTTTCCGCTGGCGAACTTGCGCCCGGACCTTGACGGTTATTTTGGGACCAGGCTGTGCCGCTGACTATTTTGGCACTGCAGGCGCCTCGTAAAGACTGCGCCATTCCGGTCCATGTTAGCCACCCCAGAGCTATAGCCCACCGTTTTGTGGGCTTTTTCGCTGGGCGAACTTGGCGTGACCTTGGCCGGTTATTTTGGGCCGGCTGTGCCACTTGGCCTATTTTAACCTGCGGAGGAACCTCGCATAAAATCTCACGCCATTCCGAGTCCGGCGATGAGGGTTTGCCAACCCATCCCCAGGCTATAACCCCCCCCGATTTTTGGGCTTTTTGCGCTGGACGAACTTGGCGCACCTGCCTTGACCGGTTATTTAGAAGCGGCGGCAATTGCCCGCCTAAGTACGGGCGCCTCGCCAAAGTCTCGCGCCTTTCTGAGTTCAGTGGAGGATGGTGGCCACCCCAGGCTATAGCCCACCCGTTTTTGTGGGCTTTTTTCCGCTGGACGAACTTGGCGCCCCGGCCTTCGGGCGGTTATTTTGGGCGGCTGTGCCCGCGGCCTATACCTTTAACGGAGGTGCCTCGCAAAGTCTCGCACCATTCCGAGTCCAGCGGACGAAGTTGGCCAGCCCCACCCCCCAAGGCTATTGCCCACCCGTTTTTGTGGGCTTTTTCCGCTGGACGAACTTGGCGCCCTGGACTTCGGGCGGTTATTTTGGAGCGCGGCTGTGCCCGCGGCCTATTTTTGGCACACATAGGCACCTCGCAAAGTCTCGCGCCATTCCGAGTTTGGCGGATGAAGTTGGCCAGCCCACCCCCCTAGGTTATAACCCACCCGTTTTTGTGGGCTTTTTGCGCTGGACGAACATGGCGCACCGGCCTTCGGGCGGTTATTTTGAGCAGCTGTACCCGGCCTTTGCAGGTGCCTCGCAAAATCTCGCGCCATTCCGAGTCGGCGGACGGTTAGCCAACCCCCAAAGGCTATAAGCCCACCGTTTTGTTAACTTTTCCGCTGGACGAACTTGGCGTACCGGCCTTCGGGCGGTTATTTAGGGGCACGGCTGTGCGTGCGGCCTATTTTTGGCACATGGAGGTGCCTCGCAAAGTCTCGCGCCATTCCGAGTTCGGTGGACGATGGTGGCCAGCCCCACCACCCAAGGCTATAGCCCACCTATTTTTGTGGGCTTTTTCCGCTGGACGAACTTGGCGCCCCGGCCTTCGGGCTGTTATTTTTGGGCGCGGCTGTGCCCGCGGCCTATTTTTGGCACACATAGGTGCCTCGCAAAGTCTCCCGCCATTCTGAGTTTGGCGGACGAAGTTGGACAGCCCCACCCCCCAAGGCTATAACCCACCCGTTTTTGTGGGCTTTTTGCGCTGGACGAACTTGGCGCCCCAGCCATCGGGCGGTTATTTTTGGGCGCCGCTGTGCCCTTGACTATTTGGCTGGGAGGTGCCTGCGTAAGTCTCGCACCATTCAGTCCAGCGGACGAAGTTGTAACCACCCCCTGCCCCCCGTTTTGTGGGCTTTCGCTGGACGAACTTGGCGCCCTGGCCTTCGGGCGGTTATTTTGGAGCGCGGCTGTGCCCTATTTTGCACATAAGCGCCTGCAAAGTCTGCGCCATTCGAGTCGGCGGGCGGTTTTGCCAGCGCAACCCCCAGCCCACCCGTTTTTATAGCCTTTTCGCTGCAAACTTGGCGCCCGACCATGTTATTTTTGGACGCGGCTGTGCCCGCGGCCTATTTTTGGCACACGGAGGTGCCTCGCAAAGTCTCGCGCCATTCCGAGTCCGGCGGACGAAGTTGGCCAGCCCCACCCCCCAAGGCTATAGCCCACCCGTTTTTGTTGGCTTTTTCCGCTGGACGAACTTGGCGTACCGGCATACGTGCTGTTATTTATCAGCACGGCTGTGCCCGCGGCCTATTTTTGGCACACGGAGGCGCCTCGCAAAGTCTCGCGCCATTCCGAGTTCGGTGGACGATGGTGGCCAGCCCCACCACCCAAGGCTATAGCCCACCCGTTTTTGTGGGCTTTTTCCGCTGGACGAACTTGGCGCCCCGGCCTTCGGGCGGTTATTTTTTAGCGCGGCTGTGCCAGTGGCCTATTTTTGGCACACGGAGGTGCCTCGCAAGGTCTCTTGCCATTCCGAGTCCGGCGGACGAAGTTGGCCAGCCCCACCCCCCAAGGCTATAGCCCACCCGTTTTTGTGGGCTTTTTCCGCTGGACGAACTTGGCGCCCCGGCCTTCGGGGGGTTATTTTTGGGCGCGGCTGTGCCTATTTTAACACATAGGCACCTACGCAAAGTCTCGCGCCATTCGGTTCGGCGGGCGAAGTTGGCCAGCCCCACCTCAAAGGCTATAACCACCCGTTTTGTGGGTTTTTGCACTGGGCGAACTTGGCGCCCGGCCTTGGTGTTATTTTTTTAACCAGCGGCTGTGCCGCGGCCTGGCCCACACGGAGGCCTACGCCGCAAAGTCTCGCGCCATTCCGAGTACGGCGGACGAAGTTGGCCAGCCACATCCACCAAGGATATAACCCACCCGTTTTTGTGGACTTTTTAAGATGGACTAACATGGCGCACCTGCCTTCGTGAGGGTATTTAGGGGGGCGGCAGTGCCGCGGCCTGTTTTGGTACGGGCGCCTGGCAAAGTCGCGCCTTTCCGAGTTCAGTGGAGATGGTGGCCAACCCGCAAGGCTATAGCCCACCCGTTTTTGTGGGCTTTTTCCGCTGGACGAACTTGGCGCCCCGGCCTTCGGGCGGCTATTTTTGGGCGCGGCTGTGCCCGCGGCCTATTTTTGTCACACATAGGCGCCTCGCAAAGTCTCGCGCCATTCCGAGTTTGGCGGACGAAGTTGGCCAGCCCCATCCCCCTAGGTTATAACCCACCCGTTTTTGTGGGCTTTTTGCGCTGGACGAACTTGGCGCACCGGCCTTCGGGCGGTTATTTTTGGACGCGGCTGTACCCAAGGCCTATTTTTGGCACCGAGGTGCTACCAAATCTCGCGCCATTCCGAGTTGACGAAGTTGGCCACCCCAAAAGGCTATAGCCCACCCGTTTTGTTGGCTTTTCCGCTGGGCGAACTTGGCGTGCGGCCTTGGGCGTTTATTTGAGAACAGCTGTGCCGCGGCCTAACCACGGCACATGGAGGTGCCTACGCCAAAGTCTGAGCCATTCCGAGTTGGTGGGCGATGGTGGCCACCACCCAAGGCTATAGCCACCCGTTTTTGTTGGCTTTTTTCCGCTGGACGAACTTGGCGCCCGACCTTTGAGGCAGTTATTTTGGGGCGGCTGTGCCGTGGCCTATTTTGCATGGAGCTCGCCATAAAGTCTCGCGCCATTCGAGTCCAGGACGAAGTTGGCCAGCCCGGCTATAGCCCACCGTTTTTGTGGGCTTTCCACTGAACTTGGCGCCCGCCGGGTGGTTATTTTTGGGTCGCGGCTGTGCCTTGCGAGCTATTTTTGGCGTCTGGGCGCCTCGCAAAAATCTCGCGCAATTCCGAGTCGGCGGACGAATTGGTCGACCCCCCCAACGCTATAACCGACCCGTTTTTGTGCCTTTTTCCGCTGGACGAACTTGGCGCCCGGCCTTGCGGTTATTTTTGAAGCCGGCTGTAACATGACCTGGCCTGATGCCTTGCAAAGTCTCGCTATTCGAGTCCGGGACCGAAGTTGGCCAACCCACCCCCCTATAACGCACCCGTTTTTTGAGCTTTTCGCTGGGCGAACTTGCGCCCGGCCTTCGAGCGCGTATATTGGGGCTGTGCCCTTACGCTTTGCGCACATGAGGCTCCTCGCAAAGTCTCGCGCCATTCCGAGTTTGGTGGACGATGGTGGCCAGCCCCACCACCCAAGGCTATAGCCCACCTATTTTTGTGGGCTTTTTCCGCTGGACGAACATAGGCGCCTCGCAAAGTCTCGCGCCATTCCGAGTTCGTGAGGTTAACCCACCCCAGGCTATAACCCGCCCGTTTTGTGGGCTTTTTTTGCGCTGGGCGAACTTGCCTTCGCCAGGCGGTTCTTTTTAGACCTTGGCTGTGACGGTCTGGCCTGGAAGCCTACGCAAAATCTCGCGCCATTCGAGTCCGGCGGGCCGAAGTGGAGCCCCCAGGCTATAACCGCGTTTTGTGGCCTTTTCCATTTGGACGAACTTGGCGCTGATTATTTTTGGCGCTGACTGTGCAACCTATTGTACAGGCGACTTCATAAAGTCTGGCGCCATTCCGAGTCCGGGCGAAGTTATTACCCCAAACTATAGCCCACCGTTTTTGTAGCCTTTTCGCTGGACAAACTTCGCCCGACCTTGGCGGTTATTTAAAGCGAGGCTGTGCCCCACCTATTTTTGCAGGCGCTGGCAAAGTCTGGCACTATTCCGAGTCCGGCCCAATTTAGCCAACCCACCCACCAAGGCTATGCCCCACCCGTTTTGTGGCTTTTCATTCGAACTTGGCTCCCGGCCTTCGGGAGGTTATTTTTGGCCGTGGCTTTTCCCATATTATCTGCTTTGGTGGCTCATAATCTCGCGCCATTCCGAGTCCGGCAAGTTGGCCAGCCCAAAGGCTATAGCCACCGTTTTTGTGGCCTTTTCGCTGGACAAACTTGGCGCCCGGCCTTGGCGGTTATTTTAGGCAGGCGGCTGTGCCCAGACCTATTTTGGTACTGCAGGCATCTCAGAAAGTCTCCGCCATTCCCAGTCCGGACGTGGCCAGCCCCACCCCCAGGCTATAGCCCACCCGTTTTGTGGCCTTTCCGTTGGACAAACTTGGCCCGGCCAGTTCTTTTTGGCAGCGGTTGTGCCCAGCCTATTTTACTACCTGCAGGCGTCTAAAGTCGCACCATTCCGAGTCCGGCGGGACGAAGTTGGCCAACCCACCCCCAGGCTATAGCCCCGTTTTGTGGGCTTTTTCCGCTGGGCGAACTTGGCGTGACCTTGGCGGTTATTTTTGGTGCGGCTGTGCAGCGGCCTATTTTTGTACAGGCGTCGCAAAGTCTCGCACCATTCCGAGTCCGGCGGGACGAAGTTGGCCAACCCACCCCCAAGGCTATAGCCCACCCGTTTTGTAGGCTTTTTCGCTGGGCAAACTTGGCGCCCGGCCTTGAGGCGGTTATTTTAAGCGCGGCTGTGCCCGCGGCCACAGCTGCAGGCGCCTCTCAAAATCTCGCGCCATTCGAGTTCGGTGGGCGATGGTGGCCACCCCCCTTTACTGCCACCCACCTATTTTTGTGGCCTTTTCGCGGACAAACTTGGCGCCCGGCCTTGAGCGGTTATTTAAAACAAGGCTGTGCCCTGTGACCTATTTTTAACTGCAGGCGCCTAAAGTCTCGCGCCATTCCAGTCCGGCCAGTAGCCAGCCCGGCCCCCAAAGGCTATAGCCCACCCTATTTTGTTGCCATTTTCCGCTGGACAAACTTGGCTTTTGCAGCCTTGAGCGGTTATGTTGCAAAGCGGTTGTGCCCGGCCTATTTTAACGCTTTCGGAGGTGCCTAGTAAATTCGCGCCATTCGAGTCGGCCGGACGAAGTTGTAGCCCACCCCAAGGCTACAGCCCACCCGTTTTTGTGGGCTTTTTTCGCTGGACGAACTTGGCGCCCCGGCCTTCGGGCGGTTATTTTTGGGCGCGGCTGTACCCGCATGACCTATTTTAACTTTTCGGAGGTGCCTAGTAAATTCTCGCGCCATTCCGAGTCCGGCGGACGAAGTTGGCCAACCCCACCCCCCAAGGCTACAGCCCACCCGTTTTTGTGGGCTTTTTCCGCTGGACGAACTTGGCGCCCCGGCCTTCGGGCGGTTATTTTTGGGCCCGGCTTTACCCGCGGCCTATTTTTGGCACACAGAGGTGCCTCGCAAAGTCTCGCGCCATTCCGAGTCCGGGGGACGAAGTTGGCCAGCCCCACCACCCAAGGCTATAGACCACCCTTTTTTGTGGCCTTTTTCCGCTGGACGAACAGGGCGCCCGTGACCTTGGCGGTTATTTAAAGCGGGTGTGCCCGCGGCCTATTTTTGGCACACGGAGGCGCCTCGCAAAGTCTCGTGCCATTCCGAGAAAGGGGGACGAAGTTGGCCAGCCCCACCCCCCAAGGCTATAGCCCACCCGTTTTGTGGCATTTTTCCGCTGGACGAACTTGGCGCCCCGGCCTTCGGGCGGTTATTTAAAGCGGCTGTGCCCTTTGCACCGCAGGCGCCTCTCAAAATCTCGCGGCATTCCGAGTTCGGTGGACGATGGTGGCCAGCCCCACCACCCAAGGCTATAGCCCACCTATTTTTGTGGCCTTTTTCCGCCGGACAAACTTGGCGCCCCGGACTTCGGGCGGTTATTTAGGGGCGAGGCTGTGCCCGCGGCCTATTTTTGGCACACGGAGGCGCCTCGCAAAGTCTCGCGCCATTCCGAGTGTTGCCAGCCCGGCCCAAGCTATAGCCCACCCGTTTTGTGGCCATTTTCCGCTGGACAAACTTGGCGCACCGGCCTTCGGGCGGTTATTTAGGGGCGAGGTTGTGCCCGCGGCCTATTTTTTGCACTCGGAGGTGCCTAGTAAATTCTCGCGCCATTCCGCGTCCGGCGGACGAAGTTGGCCGGCCCCACCCCCCAAGGCTATAGCCCACCCGTTTTTGTGGGCTTTTTCCGCTGGACGAACTTGGCGCCCCGGCCTTCGGGCGGTTACTTAAAGCGAGCTGTGCCAGCCTATTTTTGCAGGCGCCTCGCAAAGTCTCGCGCCATTCCGAGTCCGGCGGACGAAGTTGGCCAGCCCCAGCCCCCAAGGCTATAGCCCACCCGTTTTGTGGCCATTTTCCGCTGGACAAACTTGGCGCACTGGCCTTCGGGCGGTTATTTAGGGGCGCGGCTGTGCCCGCGGCCTATTTTTGGCACACGGAGGTGCCTCTCAAAATCTCGCGCCATTCCGAGTTCGGTGGACGATGGTGGCCAGCCCCACCACCCAAGGCTATAGCCCACCTATTTTTGTGGCCTTTTTCCGCCGGACAAACTTGGCGCCCCGGACTTCGGGCGGTTATTTAGGGGCGAGGCTGTGCCCGCGGCCTATTTTTGGCACACGGAGGTGCCTCGCAAAGTCTCGCGCCATTCCGAGTCCGGCGGACGAAGTTGGCCAGCCCCAGCCCCCAAGGCTATAGCCCACCCGTTTTGTGGCCATTTTCCGCTGGACAAACTTGGCGCACCGGCCTTCGGGCGGTTATTTAGGGGCGAGGTTGTGCCCGCGGCCTATTTTTTGCACTCGGAGGTGCCTAGTAAATTCTCGCGCCATTCCGCGTCCGGCGGACGAAGTTGGCCGGCGCCCCCGCTATAACCGTTTTGTAGGCTTTTTCGCTGGGCGAACTTGGCGCCCGGCCTTGGCGGTTATTTTTGAAAGCGCGGCTGTCATGACCTATTTTGCTTTTCGCAGGTGCCTAGTAAATTCTCGCGCCATTCCGAGTCCGGCGGACGAAGTTGGCCAACCCCACCCCCCAAGGCTACAGCCCACCCGTTTTTGTGGGCTTTTTCCGCTGGACGAACTTGGCGCCCCGGCCTTCGGGCGGTTACTTTTGGGTTCGGCTATGCCCGCGGCCTATTTTTGGAACACGGAGGTGCCTCGCAAAGTCTCGCGCCATTCCGAGTCCGGGGGACGAAGTTGGAGAGCCCCACCCCCCAAGGCTATAGACCACCCGTTTTTGTGGCCTTTTTCCGCTGGACGAACAGGGCGCCCCAGCCTTCGGGCGGTTATTTAGGGGCGCGGGTGTGCCCGCGGCCTATTTTTGGCACACGGAGGAGCCTCGCAAAGTCTCGTGCCATTCCGAGAACGGGAGACGAAGTTGCCCAGCCCCACCCCCCAAGGCTATAGCCCAACCATTTTTGTGGCCTTTTTCCGCTGGACGAACTTGGCGCCCTGGCCTTCGGGCGGTTACTTTTGGGTTCGGCTGTGCCCGCGGCCTATTTTTGGAACACGGAGGTGCCTCGGAAAGTCTTGCGCCATTCCGAGTCCGGGCCGAGATTGGCCCCACCCCAAAGGCTATAAGCGCCCGTTTTTGTGGGCTTTTCGCTGGGCGAACAGGCGCCCGGCCTTGATGCGGTTATTTTTGACGCGGCTTTACCGCTGCCTATTTAGCACCGGAGGTGCCTCGTAAAGTCTCGTGCCATTCCGAGTCCGGCTGACGAAGTTGGCCAGCCCCACCCCCGAAGGCTATAGCCCACCCGTTTTGTTGCCATTTTCCGCTGGACAAACTTGGTGCACCGGCCTTCGGGCGGTTATCTAGGGGCGAGGGTGTGCCCGCGGCCTATTTTGCTTTTCGGTGCCTAGTAAATCTCGCGCCATTCCGGTCCGGCCGGACAGTGGGCCAACCCACCCCAAGGCTACAGCCCACCCGTTTTTGTTGGCTTTTTCCGCTGGGCTAACTTGGCGCCCGACCTTGGGTGGTTATTTTTGGCGGCTGTGCTGACTTTTCGGTGCGTGGTAAAATCTCGCGCCATTCCGAGTCCGGTGAAGTTAGCCAACCCACCCCCAAGGCTACAGCCCACCCATTTTGTGGCTTTCCGCTGCGAACTTGGCGCCCGGCCTTGGCGGTTATTTTTGAACGCGGCTTTACCGCTGCCTATTTAACTGAGGTGCCTCGTAAAATCTCGCGCCATTCGGGTCCGGCTGGCGAAGTTGGCCCCCAACCCGAGCTATAGCCCGTTTTTGTGGCCTTTTTCGCTGGGCGAACTTGGCGCCCGGTTGGTTATTTTTGAGCGCGGCTTTTCCGCTGCCTATTTATGGCACCGGAGGTGCCTCCGGAAAATCTCGCGCCATTCGAGTCCGGCTGGCGAAGTTGGCCAGCACCCGAAGGCTATAGCCCACCCTTTTTGTGGCATTTTTCCGCTGGACGAACTTGACGCCCGGCCTTATTTGAGAAGCGGCTGTGCCCGGCCTATTTTAGCACCACAGGTGCCTGAAAAGTCTCGCGCCATTCCGGTCCGGCGAAGTTGGCCAACCCACCCAAAGGCTATAGCCCACCGTTTTGTGGGCTTTTTTCCGCTGGGCGAACTTGGCGCCCGGCCTTGAACCGTTATTTTTAACGGCTTTACCGCTGCCTGTTGCAACACGCAGGTGCCTCGAAATCTCGCGCCATTCGAGTCCGGCTGGCTAGCCCACCCGAAGCTATAGCCCACCCGTTTTGTGGCCTTTTTCGCTGGGCGAACTTGGCGCCCGGCCTTGAGCGGATTATTTAGAAGCGGCGGCTGTGCCCAACCTATTTTGGCACACAGAGGTGCCTACGCAAAGTCTCGCGCCATTCGAGTCCGGACGAGTTGTAGCCACCACCCAAGGCTATAGCCCACCCGTTTTGTGGGCTTTTTCGCCTGGACGAACAGGCGCCCCAGCCTTGAGCGGTTATTTTGAGCGCGGCTTTACCGCTGCCTAACACCAGGTGCTGGCAAAATCTCGCGCCATTCCGAGTCCGGCGGACGAAGTTGCCCACCCCAAAGGCTATAAGCGCACCCGTTTTGTGGGCTTTTCCGCTGGGCGAACAGGCGCCCGGCCTTGGCGGTTATTTTGAACGCAGCTTTACCCGCTGCCTATTTATGGCACACGGAGGTGCCTCGTAAAGTCTCGCGCCATTCCGGGTCCGGCTGACGAAGTTGGCCAGCCCCAACCCCGAAGGCTATAGCCCACCCGTTTTTGTGGCCTTTTTCCGCTGGACGAACTTGGCGCCCCGGCCTTCGGTTGGTTATTTTTGGGCACGGCTTTTCCCGCTGCCTATTTATGGCACACGGAGGTGCCTCGCAAAGTCTCGCGCCATTCCGAGTCCGACGGACGAAGCTGGCCAGCGCCACCCCCCAAGGCTATAGACCACCCGTTTTTGTGGGCTTTTTCCGCTGGACGAACTTGGCGCCCCGGCCTTCGGGCGGTTATTTTTGGGCGCGGCTGTGCCCGCGGCCTATTTTTGGCACACGGAGGTGCCTCGCAAAGTCTCGCGCCATTCCGAGTCCGGTGGACGAAGTTGGCCAGCCCCACCCCCCAAGGCTATAGCCCACCCGTTTTTGTGGCCTTTTTCCGCTGGTCGAAGCGCCCGGCCTTGGCGGTTATTTTGACGCGGCTTTACCGCTGCCTATTTATAACAGGTGCCTCGGAAAGTCTCGCGCCATTCGAGTCCGGCTGGCGAGTTGGCCAGCCCCCCCAGGCTATAGCCCAACCGTTTTGTGGCCTTTTTCGCTGGGCGAACTTGGCGCCCGGCCTTGCGGTTATTTAAGCGGCTGTGCCCCCGGCCTATTTTTGGCACACAGAGGTGCCTCGCAAAGTCTCGCGCCATTCCGAGTCCGGCGGACGAAGTTGGCCAGCCCCACCCCCCAAGGCTATAGCCCACCCGTTTTTGTGGGCTTTTTCCGCTGGACGAACTTGGCGCCCCGGCCTTCGGGCCGTTATTTTTGGGCACGGCTTTACCCGCTGCCTATTTATGGCACACGGAGGTGCCTCGGAAAGTCTCGCGCCATTCCGAGTCCGGCTGACGAAGTTGGCCAGCCCCACCCCCGAAGGCTATAGCCCACCCGTTTTTGTGGCCTTTTTCCGCTGGGCGAACTTGGCGCCCCGGCCTTCGGGCGGTTATTTAGGGGCGCGGCTGTGCCCCCGGCCTATTTTTGGCACACAGAGGTGCCTCGCAAAGTCTCGCGCCATTCCGAGTCCGGCGGACGAAGTTGGCCAGCCCCACCCCCCAAGGCTATAGCCCACCCGTTTTTGTGGGCTTTTTCCGCTGGACGAACTTGGCGCCCCGGCCTTCGGGCCGTTATTTTTGGGCACGGCTTTACCCGCTGCCTATTTTGCTTAGGTGCCTCGCAAAGTCTCACGCCATTCCGAGTCCGGATGACGAAGTTGGCCAGCCCACCCCCCAAGGCTATAGCCCACCCGTTTTGTGGCCTTTTTCCGCGGGATGAACTTGGCGCCCCGGCCTTCGGGCGGTTATTTAGGGGCGCGGCTGTGCCCGCGGCCTATTTTTGGCACACGGAGACGCCTCTCAAAATCTCGCGCCATTCCGAGTTCGGTGGACGATGGTGGCCAGCCCCACCACCCAAGGCTATAGCCCACCTATTTTTGTGGCCTTTTTCCGCCGGACAAACTTGGCGCCCCGGCCTTCGGGCGGTTATTTACGGGCGAGGCTGTGCCCGCGGCCTATTTTGCTGCAGGCGCCTAAAGTCTCGCGCCATTCCGAGTCCGGCGGACGATGTTGGCCAGCCCCCCCAAAGGCTATAGCCCACCCGTTTTGTGGCCATTTTCCGCTGGACAAACTTGGCGCACCGGCCTTCGGGCGGTTATTTAGGGGCGAGGTTGTGCCCGCGGCATATTTTTTGCGCACGGGTGCCTAGTAAATTCTCGCGCCAGTCCGAGTCCGGCGGGCGAGTTGGCCAACCCACCCTACTACCCCCGTTTTGTGGGCTTTTCCACTGAACTTGGCGCCCGGCTTTACCCGGCCTATTTTGGCACACAGGTGCCTCGCAAAGTCTCGCGCCATTCCGAGTCCGGCGGACGAAGTTGGCCAGCCCCACCCCCCAAGGCTACAGCCCACCCGTTTTTGTGGGCTTTTTCCGCTGGACGAACAGGGCGCCCCGGCCTTCGGGCGGTTATTTTGGGGCGCGGGTGTGCCCGCGGCCTATTTTTGGTACACGGAGGTGCCTCGCAAAGTCTCGTGCCATTCGAGCAGGGGCGGTTGCCCCCCCCAAGGCTATAGCCCACCCGTTTTTGTGGCCTTTTTCCGCTGGACGAACTTGGCGCCCCGGCCTTCGGGTGGTTATTTTTGGGTACGGCTGTGCCCGCGGCCTATTTTTGGCACACGGAGGTGCCTCGCAAAGTCTCGCGCCATTCCGAGTCCGGCGGACGAAGTTGGCCAGCCCCACCCCCCAAGGCTATAGACCACCCGTTTTTGTGGCCTTTTTCCGCTGGACGAACATGGCGCCCCGGCCTTCGGGCTCTTATTTAGGGGCGCGGCTGTGCCCACGGCCTATTTTTGGAACACGGAGGTGCCTCGTGATGTCTCGCGCCGTCCCTAGTCCTGCGGACGAAGTTGGCCAGCCCCACCCCCCTAGGCTATAGCCCAACCGCTTTTGTGGCCTTTTTCTGCTGGACAAACTTGGCGCCCCGGCCTTCGGGCGGTTATTTAGGGGCGAGGCTGTGCCCAGCCTATTTTGGCTGCAGGCACCTCGCAAAGTCTTGCGCCATTCCGAGTCCGGCGGACGAAGTTGGCCAGCCCCACCCCCTAAGGCTATAGCGCACCCATTTTTGTGGGCTTTTTCCGCTGGACGAACAGGGCGCCCCGGCCTTCGGGCGGTTATTTTTGGGCACGGCTTTACCTGCTTCCTATTTATGGCACACGGAGGTGCCTCGTAAAGTCTCGCGCCATTCCGAGTCCGGCTGACAAAGTTGGCCAGCCCCACCCCCGAAGGCTATAGCCCACCCGTTTTGTTGCCATTTTCCGCTGGACAAACTTGGCGCGGCCTTGGCGGTTATTTAAAGCGAGTTGTGCCTTTGACCTTCTTTTCGGAGGTGCCTCGTAAATTCTCGCGCCAATCCGAGTCCGGCCCGGTAGCCCACCCCCCAAGGCTATAGCCCACCCGTTTTTGTGGCCTTTTTCCGCTGGACGAACTTGGCGCCCCGGCCTTCGGGCGGTTATTTTTGGGCGCGGCTGTGCCCGCGGCCTATTTTTGGCACACGGAGGTGCCTCGCAATGTCTCGCGCCATTCCGAGTCCGGCGGACGAAGTTGGCCAGCCCCACCCCCCAAGGCTATAGCCCACCCGTTTTTGTGGGCTTTTTCCGCTGGACGAACTTGGCGCCCCGGCCGTTATTTTTCGCGGCTTTACCGCTGCCTGTTGCTGCCGGAGGTGCCTCGGTAAGTCTCTCGCCATTCCGAGTCCGGCTGACGAAGTTGGCCAGGCTATAGCCCACCGTTTTGTGGCCTTTTTCGCTGGGCGAACTTGGCGCCCGGCCTTGGCGATTATTTAGAAGCGGCGGCTGACCTATTTTGGCACACAGAGGTGCCTCGCAAAATCTCGCGCCATTCCGAGTCGGCCGGCCGAAGTTGGCCAACCCCAAGGCTATAGCCCACCCTTTTTGTTGGCTTTTTCCGCTAGACGAACTTGGCGCCCCGGCCTTCGGGCCGTTATTTTTGGGCGCGGCTTTACCCGCGGCCTATTTTTGCCACAGGTGCCTCAAAATCTCCGCCATTCCGAGTCGGCGGGCGAAGTTAGCCCCACCCCAGGCTATAGCCCACCGTTTTGTGGCATTTTTCCGCTGGGCGAACTTGGCGCCCGGCCTTTGATTATTTAAAGCGGCGGCTGTGCCGCGGCCCACACAAGCGCCTCTCAAAATCTCGCGCCATTCGAGTTGGTGGGCGATGGTGGCCTATTTTGGCAAGGCTATAGCCCACCTATTTTGTACTTTTCGGGACAAACTTGGCGCCCGGCCTTGAAGGCGAAAATTTATTTAAAGCGAGCTGTGCCGGCTGACCTATTTTGGCTGCAGGCGCCTGGGTAAAAATCTCGCGCCATTCCGAGTCCGGCGTAGACGTGGCCAGCCCAGGCTATAGCCCACCCGTTTTGTTGCCATTTCAGCTGGACAAACTTGGCGCGCCTTGGCAATTATTTAGGCGAGGTTGTGCCCTTGACCTATTTTTAGCACTTTCGGTGCCTAGTAAATTCTCGCGCCATTCGAGTCCGGCGGGACGGTTAGCCCACCCGAAGGCTATAGCCCACCCGTTTTTGTGGCCTTTTTCCGCTGGACGAACTTGGCGCCCCGGCCTTCGGGGGGTTATTTTTGGGCACGGCTTTACCTGCTGCCTATTTATGGCACCGCAGGTGCCCAAGTCTCACGCCATTCCGAGTCCGGCGGACGAAGTTGGCCAACCCCACCCCCCAAGGCTATAGCCCACCCGTTTTTGTCGCCTTTTTCCGCTGGACGAACTTGGCGGCCCGGCCTTCGGGTGGTTATTTTTGGGCGCAGCTGTGCCCGAGGCCTATTGTTGGCACGAGGAGGCCGCTCGCAAAGTCTCGCGCCATTCCGAGTCCGGCGGACGAAGTTGGCCAGCCCCACCCCCCAAGGCTATAGCCCACCCGTTTTTGTGGCCTTTTTCCGCTGGACGAACTTGGCGCCCCGGCCTTCGGGCGGTTATTTGAAGCGCGGCTGTGCCCCGGCCACAGAGGTGCCTACGCAAAGTCTCGCGCCATTACGAGTCCGGGCGAAGTTGGCCTTACCCCAGGCTATAGCCCACCCGTTTTTATGGCTTTTTTTCCTCTGGACGAACTTGGCGACCCGGCCTTCTGGCGGTTATTTTTGCGGCTTTACCGCTGCCTATTTAGCTGCGAGGTGCCTCGCAAAGTATCGTGCCATTCCGAGTCCGGCGGACAAAGTAGGCCAGCCCCACCCCCCAAGGCTATAGCCCACCCGTTTTTGTGGCCTTTTTCCGCTGGACGAACTTGGCGCCCCGGCCTTCGGGCTGTTAATTTTGGGTACGGCTGTGCCCGCGGCCTATTTTGGCACACGGAGGTGCCTCGTAAAGTCTCGCGCCATTCCGAGTCCGGCGGACGAAGTTGGACAACCCCACCCCCCAAGGCTATAGCCCACCCGTTTTTGTGGCCTTTTTCCGCTGGACGAACTTGGCGCCCCGGCCTTCGGGCGGTTATATTTCAAACGCAGCTTTACCAGCGGCCTATTTTGGCTTTACGGAGGTGCCTGCAAAATCTCACACCATTCCGAGTCGGCGGACGAAGTTGTAGCCAACCCCCAAGGCTATAGCCCACCCGTTTTTTGGCATTTTTCCGCTGGACGAACTTGGCGCCCCAACCGGAGGTTATTTAGAAGCGGCTGTGCCCCCTGGCCACCGCAGACGCCTCTCAAACTCTCGCGCCATTCCGAGTTCGGTGGACGATGGTGGCCAGCCCCACCACCCAAGGCTATAGCCCACCTGTTTTTGTGGCCTTTTTCCGCCGGCCAAACTTGGCGCCCGGCCGGCGTTATTTTTGGACGCGGCTTTGCACGCGGCCTATTTTTGGGAGGTGCCTGCAAAATCTCACACCATTCGAGTCCGGCGGACGGTTAGGCTATAGCCCACCCGTTTTGTGGCATTTTTCCGCTGGACGAACTTGGCGCCCCGGCCTTCGGGAGGTTATTTAGGGGCGCGGCTGTGCCCGCGGCCTATTTTTGGCACTCGGAGGTGCCTAGTAAATTCTCGCGCCATTCCGAGTCCGGCGGACGAAGTGGGCCAGCCCCACCCCCGAAGGCTATAGCCCACCCGTTTTTGTGGCCTTTTTCCGCTGGACGAACTTGGCGCCCCGGCCTTCGGGTGGTTATTTTTGGGCGCGGCTTTACCTGAGGCCTATTTAGCAGCTGCAGAGGTGCCTCGCAAAGTCTCGCGCCATTCCGAGTCCGACGGACGAAGCTGGCCAGCGCCACCCCCCAAGGCTATAGACCACCCGTTTTTGTGGGCTTTTTCCGCTGGACGAACTTGGCGCCCCGGCCTTCGGGCGGTTATTTTTGGGCGTAGCTGTGCCCGAGGCCTATTTTTGGCACACGGAGGTGCCTCGCAAAGTCTCGCGCCATTCCGAGTCCGGCTGACGAAGCTGGCCAGCCCCACCCCCCAAGGCTATAGCCCACCCGTTTTTGTGGCCTTTTTCCGCTGGACGAACTTGGCGCCCCGGCCTTCGGGCGGTTATTTTTGGGCGCGGCTGTGCCCGCGGCCTATTTTTGGCACACAGAGGTGCCTCGCAAAGTCTCGCGCCATTCCGAGTCCGGCGGACGAAGTTGGCCAGCCCCAACCCACCCGTTTTGTGGGCTTTCCGCTGGGCGAACTTGGCGCCCGGCCCGGTTATTTTTGAAACGCAGCTTTACCGCTGCCTATTTATGGCACACGGAGGTGCCTCGGAAAGTCTCGCGCCATTCCGCTTCCGAAGTTGGCCAGCCCCACCCCCGAAGGCTATAGCCCACCCGTTTTTGTGGCCTTTTTCCGCTGGGCGAACTTGGCGCCCCGGCCTTCGGGCGGTTATTTAGGGGCGCGGCTGTGCCCCCGGCCTATTTTTGGCACACAGAGGTGCCTCGCAAAGTCTCGCGCCATTCCGAGTCCGGCGGACGAAGTTGGCCAGCCCCACCCCCCAAGGCTATAGCCCACCCGTTTTTGTGGCCTTTTTCCGCTGGACGAACTTGGCGCCCCGGCCTTCGGGCCGTTATTTTTGGGCGCGGCTTTACCCGCGGCCTATTTTTGGCACACGGAGGTGCCTCGCAAAGTCTCACGCCATTCCGAGTCCGGCGGTTGCCAGCCCACCCCAAGGCTATACCCCACCCGTTTTGTGGCATTTTTCCGCTGGACGAACTTGGCGCCCGGCCTTGAGAGATTTTAGAAGCGCGGCTGTGCCCCTTACAGCTGCAGCGCCTCTCAAAATCTCGCGCCATTCCGAGTTCGGTGGACGATGGTGGCCAGCCCCAGGCTATAGCCCACCTGTTTTTGTGGCCTTTTTCCGCCGGACAAACTTGGCGCCCCGGCCTTCGGGTGGTTATTTAGGGGCGAGGCTGTGCCCGCGGCCTATTTTTGGCACACGGAGGCGCCTCGTAAAGTCTCCCGCCATTCCGAGTCCGGCGGACGAAGTTGGCCAGCCCCAGCCCCCAAGGCTATAGCCCACCCGTTTTGTGGCCATTTTCCGCTGGACAAACTTGGCGCACCGGCCTTCGGGCGGTTATTTAGGGGCGAGGTTGTGCCCGCGGCCTATTTTTGGCACTCGCAGGTGCCTAGTAAATTCTCGCGCCATTCCGAGTCCGGCGGACGAAGTTGGCCAACCCCACCCCCCAAGGCTACAGCCCACCCGTTTTTGTGGGCTTTTTCCGCTGGGCGAACTTGGCGCCCCGGCCTTCGGGCGGTTATTTATGGGCGCGGCTGTGCCCCCGGCCTTTTTTTGCCACACAGAGGTGCCTCGCAAAGTCTCGCGCCATTCCGAGTCCGGCGGACGAAGTTGGCCAGCCCCACCCCCCAAGGCTATAGCCCACCCGTTTTTGTGGGCTTTTTCCGCTGGACGAACTTGGCGCCCCGGCCTTCGGGCCGTTATTTTTGGGCACGGCTTTACCCGCGGCCTATTTTTGGCACACGGAGGTGCCTCGCAAAGTCTCACGCCATTCCGAGTCCGGCGGACGAAGTTGGCCAGCCCCACCCCCCAAGGCTATAGCCCACCCGTTTTGTGGCATTTTTCCGCTGGACGAACTTGGCGCCCCGTCCTTCGGGCGGTTATTTAGGGGCGCGGCTGTGCCCGCGGCCTATTTTTGGCACACGGAGACGCCTCTCAAAATCTCGCGCCATTCCGAGTTCGGTGGACGATGGTGGCCAGCCCCACCACCCAAGGCTATAGCCCACCTATTTTTGTGGCCTTTTTCCGCCGGACAAACTTGGCGCCCCGGCCTTGAGGCGGTTATTTAGAAGCGAGCTGTGCCCATGACCTATTTTGGCACTGCAGGCGCCTCGTAAAGTCTCCCGCTATTCGAGTCGGAAGTTGTTGACCCCAAGGCTATAGCCCACCGTTTTGTGGCCACATTCCGCTGGACAAACTTGGCACCCCGGCCTTCGGGCGGTTATTTAAAGCGAGTTGTTGTGCCTATTTTGCTTTTCGCAGGTGCCTAGTAAATTCTCGCCATTCCGGTGAAGTTGGTAACCCGCCAAGGCTATAGCCCACCCGTTTTTGTGGCCTTTTTCCGCTGGACGAACTTGGCACCCAGGCCTTCGGGCGGTTATATTTGGGCGCGGCTGTGCCTGCGGCCTATTTTTGGCATATGGAGGTGCCTCGCAAAGTCTCGCGCCATTCCGAGTCCGGCGGACGAAGTTGGCCAGCCCCCCCCCCCCAGGCGATAGCCCACCCCGGTTTGTGGGCTTTTTGCGCGGGGCGAACGTGGCGCCCCGGCCGTCGGGCGGGTATTTTTTGGCGCGGCTTTGGCCGCGGCCAATTTTTAGCACGGAGGTGCCTGCAAAATCTCCACGCCATTCCGAGTCCGGGCGAAGTTGGGCCCACCCAAGGCTATAGCCCACCGTTTTGTGGCATTTTCCGCTGGGCGAACTTGGCGCCCGTCCTTGGCGGTTATTTAAAGCGCGGCTGTGCCGCGGCCTATTTTTAACTGCAGGCGCCTCTAAAAGTCTCGCGCCATTCCGAGTTGGTGGCGATGGTAGCCAGCCCGCGCTATAGCCCACCTATTTTTGTGGCCTTTTCGCCCGGACAAACTTGGCGCCCGGCCTTGGCGGTTATTTAGAAGCGAGCTGTGCCCGCGGCCTATTTTGGTACCAGGCGCCTACCGCAAAGTGTCGCGCCATTCGAGTCCGGGCGAAGCCAGCCAGCCCCAAACTATAGCCCACCGTTTGTGGCCATTTCCGGTGGACAAACTTGTCGCACCGGCCTTGACGATTGTTGGGCGAGGTTGTGCCCATGAGCGGCCTATTTTGCTTTTCGCAGGTGCCTAGAAAATTCTCGCACCATTCCGAGTTCGGTGGACGAAGTTGGCCAGCCCCACCCCCCAAGGCTATAGACCACCCGTTTTTGTGGCCTTTTTCCGCTGGACGAACAGGGCGCCCCGGCCTTCGAGAGGTTAATTAGGGGGGTGTGTGTGCCCTTGACTATTTTGGTGGAGGTGCCATAAAGTCTCGTGCCATTCCGAGGGACGAAATTGCCAGCCCCCAAAGGCTATAGCCCAACCTTTTTTGTGGCCTTTTTCCGCTGGACGAACTTGGCGCCCCGGCCTTCGTGTGGTTACTTTTGGGTTCGGCTGTGCCCGCGGCCTATTTTTGGAACACGGAGGTGCCTCAGAAAGTCTCGTGCCATTCTGAGTCCGGACGGACGGTAGCCAGCCCCACCCCCAAGGCTATAGACCACCGTTTTTGTGGCCTTTTTCCGCAGGACGAA
The DNA here is from genome assembly GCA_030448925.1 of Citrus cavaleriei. Lineage (NCBI taxonomy): Eukaryota > Viridiplantae > Streptophyta > Magnoliopsida > Sapindales > Rutaceae > Citrus > Citrus cavaleriei. The sequence goes on along the minus strand of JAUJEN010000377.1, from coordinate 33,942 downwards.
CTTGGCGCCCGGCCTTGGGCTCTTATTTAGAAGCGGCGGCTGTGCCCTTGACCTATTTTGGAACAGGTGCCTCGTAAAGTCTCGCGCCCGTCCGAGTCCGGCGGACGAAGTTGGCCAGCCCCACCCCCCAAGGCTATAGCCCACCCGTTTTTGTGGCCTTTTTCCGCTGGACGAACTTGGCGCCCCGGCCTTCGGGCGGTTATTTTTGGGCGCGGCTGTGCCCGCGGCCTATTTTTGGCACACGGAGGCACCTCGCAAAGTCTCGCGCCATTCCGAGTCCGGCGGACGAAGTTGGCCAGCCCCACCCCCAAGGCTATAGCCCACCCGTTTTTGTGGCCTTTTTCCGCTGGACGAACTTGGCGCCCCGGCCTTCGGGCGGTTATTTTTGGGCGCGGCTGTGCCCGCGGCCTATTTTTGGCACACGGAGGCGCCTCGTTAAGTCTCACGCCATTCCGAGTCCGGCGGACGAGGCGGGCCAGCCCCACACCCCAAGGCTATAGCCCACCCGTTTTTGTGGCCTTTTTCCGCTGGACGAACTTGGCGCCCCGGCCTTCGGGCGGTTATTTTTGGGCGCGGCTGTGCCCGCGGCCTATTTTTGGCACACGGAGGTGCCTCGCAAAGTCTCGCGCCATTCCGAGTCCGGCGGACGAAGTTGGCCAGCCCCACACCCCAAGGCTATAGCCCACCCGTTTTTGTGGCCTTTTTCCGCTGGACGAACTTGGCGCCCCGGCCTTCGGGCGGTTATTTTTGGGCGCGGCTGTGCCCGCGGCGTATTTTTGGCATACAGAGGTGCCTCGCAAAGTCTCGGGCCATTCCGAGTCCGGCGGACGAAGTTGGCCAGCCCCACCCCCAAGGCTTTAGCCCACCCGTTTTTGTGGGCTTTTTCCGCTGGACGAACATGGCGCCCCGGCCTTCGGGCGGTCATTTTTGGGCGCGGTGCGCCTGCGGCCTATTTTTTGCACCGTGAGGCACCTCGCAAAGTCTCGCGCCATTCCGAGTCCGGCGGACGAAGTTGGCCAGCCCCACCCCCCAAGGCTATAGCCCACCCGTTTTTGTGGCCTTTTCAGGCGAACAGAAGCGACCTTGAGCGGTTATTTTGAAACGCGGCTTTACCGCTGCCTATTTATGTGCCTCGTAAAATCACGCGCCATTCCGAGTCCGGCGGACAAAGTTGGACATCCCAACACCCGAAGGCTATAGCCCACCCGTTTTCGTGGCCTTTTTCCGCTGGACGAACTTGGCGCCCCGGCCTTCGGGTGGTTATTTTTGGGCGCGGCTTTGACCGCGGCCTATTGTATGCTGCAGGTGCCTCGCAAAATCTCGCGCCATTCGAGTCCGGCCGGGCCGAAGCCAGCGCCACCCCCCAAGGCTATAGACCACCCGTTTTTGTGGGCTTTTTCCGCTGGACGAACTTGGCGCCCCGGCCTTCGGGCGGTTATTTTTGGGCGTGGCTGTGCCCCTATTTTTAGGCAGGTGCCTCGCAAAGTCTCGCGCCATTCCGAGTCCGGCTGACGAAGCTGGCCAGCCCCACCCCCCAAGGCTATAGCCCACCCGTTTTTGTGGCCTTTTTCCGTTGGATGAACTTGGCGCCCCGGCCTTCGGGCGGTTATTTAGGGGCGCGGCTGTGCCCCCGGCCTATTTTTGGCACACAGAGGTGCCTCGCAAAGTCTCACGCCATTCCGAGTCCGGGGATTCGCCAGCCCACCGCCCAAGGCTATAGCCCAACCGTTTTTGTGGGCTTTTTCCGCTGAGCGAACTTGGCGCCCGACCGGTTATTTTAAACTCGGCTTTACCGCGGCCTATTTTTGGCACGGAGGTGCCTCGCAAAATCTCACGCCATTCGAGTCCGGTGAAGTTAGCCAACCCACCCCAAGGCTATAGCCCCACCCGTTTTGTGGCATTTTCCGCTGGGCGAACTTCGGCGCCCGGCCTTGATTATTTAAAGCGGCGGCTGTGCCCATGACCTATTTTGGCACAGGCGCCTCTCAAAATCTCGCGCCATTCCGAGTTCGGTGGACGATGGTGGCCAGCCCCACCACCTAAGGCTATAGCCCACCTATTTTTGTGGCCTTTTTCCGCCGGACAAACTTGGCGCCCCGGCCTTCGGGCGGTTATTTAGGAGCAAGGCTGTGCCCGCGGCCTATTTTTGGCACACGGAGGCGCCTCGCAAAGTCTCGCGCCATTCCGAGTCCGGCGGACGAAGTTGGCCAGCCCCAGCCCCCAAGGCTATAGCCCACCCGTTTTGTGGCCATTTTCCGCTGGACAAACTTGGCGCACCGGCCTTCGGGCGGTTATTTAGGGGCGAGGTTGTGCCCGCGGCCTATTTTTGGCACTCGGAGGTGCCTAGTAAATTCTCGCGCCATTCCGAGTCCGGCGGACGAAGTTGGCCAGCCCCACCCCCCAAGGCTACAGCCCACCCGTTTTTGTGGGCTTTTTCCGCTGGACGAACTTGGCGCCCCGGCCTTCGGGCGGTTATTTAGGGGCGCGGGTGTGCCCGCGGCCTATTTTTGGCACTCGCAGGTGCCTAGTAAATTCTCGCGCCATTCCGAGTCCGGCGGACGAAGTTGGCCAGCCCCACCCCCCAAGGCTACAGCCCACCCGTTTTTGTGGGCTTTTTCCGCTGGACGAACAGGGCGCCCCGGCCTTCGGGCGGTTAGTTTGAAGCGTGGTGTGCCCGGCCTATTTTTGAGGTGCCTACGCAAAGTCTCGTGCCATTCGAAGCGGGGGCGAAGTTGCCCAGCCCCACCCCCCAAGGCTATAGCCCAACCATTTTTGTGGCCTTTTTCCGCTGGACGAACTTGGCGCCCCGGCCTTCGGGTGGTTACTTTTGGGTTCGGCTGTACCCGCAGCCTATTTTTGGAACACGGAGGTGCCTCGGAGAGTCTCGCGCCATTCTGAGTCCGACGGACGAAGTTGGCCAGCCCCACCCCCCAAGGCTATAGACCACCCGTTTTTGTGGCCTTTTTCCGCTGGACGAACTTGGCGCCCCGGCCTTCGGGCTCTTATTTAGGGGCGCGGCTGTGCACGCGGCCTATTTTTGGAACACGGAGGTGCCTCGTAATGTCTCGCGCCGTCCCGAGTCCTGCGGACGAAGTTGGCCAGCCCCACCCCCCTAGGCTATAGCCCAACCGTTTTTGTGGCCTTTTTCTGCTGGACAAACATGGCGCCCCGGCCTTCGGGCGGTTATTTAAAGCGAGCTGTGCCGCGGCCTATTTTGGGCACACGGAGGCACCTCGCAAAGTCTCGCGCCATTCCGAGTCCGGCGGGCGAAGTTGGCCAACCCGCCCCAAAGCGCACCCGGTTTTGTGGGCTTTTTCCGCTGGGCGAACAGGCGCCCGGCCTTGGCGGTTATTTTGAGCGCGGCTTTACCGCTGCCTGTTGCCTGCAGGTGCCTCGCAAAGTCTCACGCCATTCCGAGTCCGACGGACGAAGCTGGCCAGCGCCACACCCGAAGGCTATAGACCACCCGTTTTTGTGGCCTTTTTCCGCTGGACGAACTTGGCGCCCCGGCCTTCGGGCAGTTATTTTTGGATGTAGCTGTGCCCGCTGCCTATTTTTGGAACACGGAGGTGCCTCGGAAAGCCTCGCGCCATTCCGAGTCCGACGGACGAAGTTGGCCAGCCCCACACCCCAAGGCTATAGACCACCCGTTTTTGTGGCCTTTTTCCGCTGGACGAACTTGGCGCCCCGGCCTTCGGGCTGTTATTTAGGGGCGCGGCTGTGCCCGCGGCCTATTTTTGGAACACGGAGGTGCCTCGTAATGTCTCGCGCCGTCCCGAGTCCTGCGGACGAAGTTGGCCAGCCCCACCCCCCTAGGCTATAGCCCAACCGTTTTTGTGGCCTTTTTCTGCTGGACAAACTTGGCGCCCCGGCCTTCGGGCGGTTATTTAGGGGCGAGGCTGTGCCCGCGGCCTAGTTTGCTGCAGGCACCTCGCAAAGTCTCGCGCCATTCCGAGTCCGGCGGACGAAGTTGGCCAGCCCCACCCCCCAAGGCTATAGCGCACCCGTTTTTGTGGGCTTTTTCCGCTGGACGAACAGGGCGCCCCGGCCTTCGGGCGGTTATTTTTGGGCACGGCTTTACCCGCTGCCTATTTATGGCACACGGAGGTGCCTCGTAAAGTCTCGCGCCATTCCGAGTCCGGCTGACGAAGTTGGCCATCCCCACCCCCGAAGGCTATAGCCCACCCGTTTTTGTGGCCTTTTTCCGCTGGACGAACTTGGCGCCCCGGCCTTCGGGTGGTTATTTTTGGGCACGGCTTTACCCGCTGCCTATTTGTGGCACACGGAGGTGCCTCGCAAAGTCTCGCGCCATTCCGAGTCCGACGGACGAAGCCGGCCAGCGCCACCCCCCAAGGCTATAGACCACCCGTTTTTGTGGGCTTTTTCCGCTGGACGAACTTGGCGCCCCGGCCTTCGGGCGGTTATTTTTGGGCGTAGCTGTGCCCGCGGCCTATTTTTGGCACACGGAGGTGCCTCGCAAAGTCTCGCGCCATTCCGAGTCCGGCTGACGAAGCTGGCCAGCCCCACCCCCCAAGGCTATAGCCCACCCGTTTTTGTGGCCTTTTTCCGCTGGACGAACTTGGCGCCCCGGCGGTTATTTAGAAGCGGCTGTGCCCGGCCTATTTTTACAGCACAGGTGCCTCGCAAATCTCGCCATTCCGAGTCCGGAGGACGAAGTTCGCCAGCCCCACCCCCCAAGGCTATAGCCCACCCGTTTTTGTGGGCTTTTTCCACTGGACGAACTTGGCGCCCCGGCCTTCGGGCGGTTATTTTTGGGCTCGGCTTTACCCGCGGCCTATTTTGCTTGCTGGTGCCTCGCAAAGTCTCACGCCATTCCGAGTCCGGCGGACGAAGTTGGCCAGCCACCCCAAGGCTATAGCCCACCCGTTTTGTGGCATTTTCCGCTGGGCGAACTTCAGCGCCCGGCCCGGCGGTTATTTAGAAGCGGCTGTGCCGCGGCCCTGCAGGCGCCTCTCAAAATCTCGCGCCATTCCGAGTTCGGTGGACGATGGTGGCCAGCCCCACCACCCAAGGCTATAGCCCACCTGTTTTTGTGGCCTTTTTCCGCCGGACAAACTTGGCGCCCCGGCCTTCGGGTGGTTATTTAGGGGCGAGGCTGTGCCCGCGGCCTATTTTTGCTGCACGGAGGCGCCTCGCAAAGTCTCGCGCCATTCCGAGTCCGGCGGACGAAGTTGGCCAGCCCCAGCCCCCAAGGCTATAGCCCACCCGTTTTGTGGCCATTTTCCGCTGGACAAACTTGGCGCACCGGCCTTCGGGCGGTTATTTAGGGGCGAGGTTGTGCCCGCGGCCTATTTTTGGCACTCGCAGGTGCCTAGTAAATTCTCGCGCCATTCCGAGTCCGGCGGACGACGTTGGCCAGCCCCCCCAAGGCTACAGCCCACCCGGTTTTGTAGGCTTTTTCCGCGGGACGAACTTGGCGCCCGGCCTTGAGCGGTTATTTAGAAGCGGCGGTGTGCCCATGCCTATTTTTAACTTTTCGCAGGTGCCTGGTAAATTCTCGCGCCATTCGAGTCCGGCCGGGCGAAGTGGGCCAACCCACCCCAAAGGCTACAGCCCACCCGTTTTGTGGGCTTTTCCGCTGGGCGAACAGGCGCCCGACCTTGGCGGTTATTTTGAAAGCGCGGGTGTGCCCGCTACCAGTACGGAGGTGCCTCGCGAAATCGTGCCATTCCGAGCGGGGCGAAATGCCCAGCCCAAGGCTATAGCCAACCATTTTGTGGCCTTTTCGCTGGACGAACTTGGCGCCCCGGCCTTCGGGTGGTTACTTTTGGGTTCGGCTGTACCCGCAGCCTATTTTTGGAACACGGAGGTGCCTCGGAGAGGCTCGCGCCATTCCGAGTCCGGCCGAAGTTACCCGAGCTATAGACCACCCGTTTTTGTGGCCTTTTTTCCGCTGGGCGAACTTGGCGCCCGACCGGGCTCTTATTTAGAAGCGGCGGCTGTGCGCGGCCTATTTTTTGAACGGAGGTGCCTCGTAATGTCTCGCGCCGTCCGAGTCCTGCGGGCCGAAGTTGGCGGCCCCACCCCCTAGCTATAACCGGCCGTTTTGTGGCCTTTTTCTGCTGGACAAACATGGCGCCCGGCCTTGGCGGTTATTTAGAAGCGAGCTGTGCCTTGCCTATTTTTGCAGGCACCTACGCAAAGTCTCGCGCCATTCGAGTCCGGCCGGGACGAGTTAGCCAGCCCCACCCCCAAGGCTATAAGCGCACCCGTTTTTGTGGGCTTTTTCGCTGGGCGAAGGCGCCCGACCTTGGCGGTTATTTTGACGCGGCTTTACCGCTGCCTATTTATGCAGGTGCCTACGCAAAGTCTCACGCCATTCCGAGTCCGGCAGACGAAGCTGGCCAGCGCCACACCCGAAGGCTATAGACCACCCGTTTTTGTGGCCTTTTTCCGCTGGACGAACTTGGCGCCCCGGCCTTCGGGCAGTTATTTTTGGATGTAGCTGTGCCGCTGCCTATTTTTGGAACGGAGGTGCCTCCGGAAAGCCTCGCGCCATTCCGAAGTCCGGCGGACAGCCCACCACCCAAGGCTATAGACCACCCGTTTTTGTGGCCTTTTTCCGCTGGACGAACTTGGCGCCCCGGCCTTCGGGCTGTTATTTAGGGGCGCGGCTGTGCCCGGACCTATTTTGGAACACGGAGGTGCCTCGTAATGTCTCGCGCCATCCCGAGTCCTGCGGACGAGTTTGGCCAGACCCACCCCCCTAGGCTATAGCCAAGCCGATTTTGTGGACTTTTTACGCTGGTCGAACTTGGCGCGCCGGCCTTGGCGGATTGTTGAAGCGAGCTGTGCCCGCGGCTATTTTAACTGCAGGCACCTGGCAAAGTCTCGCGCCATTCCGAGTCCGGACGGTTAGCCAGCCCACCCCCAAGGCTATAAGCGCACCCGTTTTGTGGGCTTTTTAGACGAACAGGCGCCCGGGCGGTTATTTTTACGCGGCTTTACCGCTGCCTGTTTGCGGAGGCGCCTCGTAAAGTCTCGCGCCATTCCGAGTCCGGCAGACGAAGTTGGCCAGCCCCACCCCCCAAGGCGATAGCCCACCCGTGTTTGTGGCCGTTTTCCGCTGGACGAACTTGGCGCCCCGGCCTTCGGGTGGTTATTTTTGGGCACGGCTTTACCTGCTGCCTATTTATGGCACACGGAGGTGCCTCGCAAAGTCTCGCGCCATTCCGAGCCCGACGGACGAAGCTAGCCAGCGCCACCCCCCAAGGCTATAGACCACCCGTTTTTGTGGGCTTTTTCCGCTGGACAAACTTGGCGCCCCGGCCTTCGGGCGGTTATTTTTTGGCGTAGCTGTGCCCGCGGCCTATTTTTGGCACACGGAGGTGCCTCGCAAAGTCTCGCGCCATTCCGAGTCCGGCTGACGAAGCTGGCCAGCCCCACCCCCCAAGGCTATAGCCCACCCGTTTTTGTGGCCTTTTTCCGTTGGACGAACTTGGCGCCCCGGCCTTCGGGCGGTTATTTAGGGGCGCGGCTGTGCCCCCGGCCTATTTTTGGCACACAGAGGTGCCTCGCAAAGTCTCGCGCCATTCCGAGTCCGGCGGACGAAGTGGGCCAGCCCCACCCCCCAAGGCTATAGCCCACCCGTTTTTGTGGGCTTTTTCCGCTGGACGAACTTGGCGCCCCGGCCTTCGGGCGGTTATTTTTGGGCACGGCTTTACCCGCTGCCTATTTATGGCACACGGAGGTGCCTCGGAACGTCTCGCGCCATTCCGAGTCCGGCGGACGAAGTGGGCCAGCCCCACCCCCCAAGGCTATAGCCCACCCGTTTTTGTGGGCTTTTTCCGCTGGACGAACTTGGCGCCCCGGCCTTCGGGCGGTTATTTTGAACGCGGCTTTACCCGCTGCCTATTTATGGCACACGGAGGTGCCTCGGAACGTCTCGCGCCATTCCGAGTCCGGCTGACGAAGTTGGCCAGCCCCACCCCCGAAGGCTATAGCCCGCCCGTTTTTGTGGCCTTTTTCGGCTGGGCGAACTTGGCGCCCCGGCCTTGCGTAATTTAGAAGCGGCTGTGCCCGGCCTATTTTGGCACAGGTGCCAAATCTCGCGCCATTCGAGTCCGGGACGGTTGTAGCCAACCCACCCCAGGCTATAGCCCACCCGTTTTGTGGGCTTTTTCCTGCGAACTTGGCGCCCGGCGTTATTTTTACCGGCTTTTCCGCGGCCTATTTTGGAGGTGCCTCGCAAATCTCCGCCATTCGAGTCGGCGGACGAAGTTGGCCAGCCCACCCCAGGCTAGCCCACCGTTTTGGGGCATTTGTCCGCTGGACGAACTTGGCGCCCCGGCCTTCGGGCGGTAATTTAGGGGCGCGGCTGTGCCCGCGGCCTATTTTTGGCACACGGAGGGGCCTCGCAAAGTCTCGTGCCATTCCGAGTTCGGTGTACGATGGTGGCCAGCCCCACCCCCCAAGGCTATAACCCACCCGTTTTTGTGGCCTTTTTCGCGGACAAACTTGGCGCTGACCTTCGGCGGTTATTTAGGGGCGCGGCTGTGCCCGCGGCCTATTTTTGGCACACGGAGTCGCCTCGCAAAGTCTCACGCCATTCCGAGTCCGGCGGACGAAGTTGGCCAGCCCCACCCCCCAAGGCTATAGCCCACCCGTTTTGTGGCATTTTTCCGCTGGACGAACTTGGCGCCCCGGCCTTCGGGCGGTTATTTAGGGGCGCGGCTGTGTCCGCGGCCTATTTTTGGCACACGGAGGCGCCTCTCAAAATCTCGCGCCATTCCGAGTTCGGTGGACGATGGTGGCCAGCCCCACCACCCAAGGCTATAGCCCACCTATTTTTGTGGCCTTTTTCCGCCGGACAAAGTTGGCGCCCCGGCCTTCGAGCGGTTATTTAGGGGCGAGGCTGTGCCTGCGGCCTATTTTTGGCACACGGAGGTGCCTCGCAAAGTCTCACGCCATTCCGAGTCCGGCGGACGAAGTTGGCCAGCCCCACCCCCCAAGGCTATAGCCCACCCGTTTTGTGGCCATTTTCCGCTGGACAAACTTGGCGCACCGGCCTTCGGGCGGTTATTTAGGGGCGAGGTTGTGCCCGCGGCCTATTTTTGGCACTTGCAGGTGCCTAGTAAATTCTCGCGCCATTCCGAGTCCGGCGGACGAAGTTGGCCCCCAGGCTACAGCCCACCCTTTTTGTGGGCTTTTTTCCGCTGGACGAACTTGGCGCCCCGGCCTTCGGGCGGTTATTTTAGCGGCTGTACCCATGACCTATTTTTGCTTTTCGAGGTGCCTAGTAAATCTCGCGCCATTCGAGTCCGGCCGGATAACCACCCCAACGGCTACAGCCCACCCGTTTTTGTGGGCTTTTTCCGCTGGACGAACTTGGCGCCCCGGCCTTCGGGCGGTTATTTTTGGGCCCGGCTTTACCCGCGGCCTATTTTTGGCACACAGAGGTGCCTCGCAAAGTCTCGCGCCATTCCGAGTCCGGGGGACGAAGTTGGCCAGCCCCACCCCCCAAGGCTATAGACCACCCGTTTTTGTGGCCATTTTGGGCGAGCAGGCGCCCGACCTTGGCGGTTATTTAAAGCGCGGTGTGCCCTGACTATTTTGGAGGTGCCTCGTAATGTCTCGCGCCGTCCCGAGTACTGCGGACAAAGTTGGCCAGCCCCACCCCTAAGGCCCGTTTTATGGCCTTTTCTGCTGGACAAACTTGGCGCCCCAGCCTTCGGACGGTTATTTAGGCGAGCTGTGCCGCAGCCTATTTTTTGCAGGCACCTACGAAAGTCTCGCGCCATTCGAGTCCGGCGGACGGTTGTAGCCCACCCCAAGGCTATAAGCGCACCCGTTTTTGTGGCTTTTTCGCTGGGCGAACAAGCGCCCGGCCTTGAGCGGTTATTTTTGGCGTAGCTGTGCCCGACTATTTTTGCGGGTGCCTCGTAAAATCTCGCGCCATTCGAGTCCGGCTGGCCAGCCCCACCCCCCAAGGCTATAGCCCACCCGTTTTTCTGGGCTTTTTCCGTTGGACGAACTTGGCGCCCCGGCCTTCGGGCGGTTATTTAGGGGCGCGGCTGTGCCCCCGGCCTATTTTTGGCACACAGAGGTGCCTCGCAAAGTCTCGCGCCATTCCGAGTCCGGCCCGGGCGGTTGGCCACCCCAAAGGCTATAGCCACCCGTTTTGTGGCTTTTTCCGCTGGGCGAACTTGGTGCCCGGCCTTGGGCGGTTATTTTGAGCGCGGCTTTACCCGCTGCCTATTTTAGCCTGCAGAGGTGCCTACGCAAAATCTCGCGCCATTCCGAGTCCGGCTGACGAAGTTTGGCCAGCCCACCCGAAGCTATAGCCCACCCGTTTTGGGGCCTTTTTCCGCTGGACGAACCTGGCGCCCGACCTTGGTGGTTATTTTTTAGGCGTGGCTGTGTCGCGGACCTATTTTTGGCACATGGGCGCCTCGCCAAAGTCTCGCGCCATTCGAGGTCCGGCCAGACGATGTTGGCCAACCCACCCCCAAGGCTATAGCCCACCCGTTTTGTGGGCTTTTCGCTGGACGAACTTGGCGCCCCGGCCTTCAGGCAGTTATTTTGGGAATGCGGCTGTTGCCTATTTTTAACACCGAGGCTCCTCGCAAAGTCTCGCGCCATTCCGAGTCCGGCGGACGAAGTTGGCCAGCCCCACCCCCCCAAGGCTATAGCCCACCCGTTTTTGTGGGCTTTTTCCGCTGGGCGAACTTGGCGCCCCGGCCTTCGGGTGGTTATTTTTGGGCGCGGCTGTGCCCGAGACCTATTTTTGGCACACGGAGGCGCCTCAAAAAGTTTCCCGCCATTCCGAGTCCGGCGGACGAAGTCGGCCAGCCCCACCCCCCAAGGCTATTGCCCACCCGTTTTTGCGGCCTTTTTTCCGCTGGACGAACTTGGCGCCCCGGCCTTCGGGTGGTTATTTTTGGGCGCGGCTGTGCCCGCGACCTATTTTTGGCACACGGAGGTGCCTCGCAAAGTCTCGCGCAATTGCGAGTCCGGCGGACGAAGTTGGCCAGCCCCACCCCCCAAGGCTATACCCCACCCGTTGTTGTGGCATTTTTCCGCTGGACGAACTTGGCGCCCCGGCCTTCGGGTGGTTGTTTTTGGGTGCGGCTGTGCCAGCGGCCTATTTTTGGCAGACAGAGGCGCCTCGCAAAGTCTCGCGCCATTCCGAGTCCGGCGGACGAAGTTGGCCAGCCCCACCCCCAAAGGCTATAGCCCACCCGTTTTTGTGGGCTTTTTCCGCTGGACGAACTTGGCGCCCCGGCCTTCGGGCGGTTATTTTTGGGCGTAGCTGTGCCCGCGGCCTATTTTCGACACACGGAGGCGCCTCGCAAAGTCTCGCGCCATTCCGAGTCCGGCGGACGAAGTCGGCCAGCCCCACCCCCCAAGGCTATAACCCACCCATTTTTGTGGCCTTTTTCCGCTGGACGACCGTAGCGCCCCGGCCTTTGGGCGGTTTTTTTGGGGCGCGGCTGTGCCCTTGGCCTATTTTTGGCACACGGAGGAGCCTCGCAAAGTCTCGTGCCATTCCGAGACCGGCGGACGAAGTTGGCCAGCCCCACCCCCCAAGGCTATAGCCCACCCGTTTTTTTGGGCTTTTTCCGCTGGACGAACTTGGCGCCCCGGGCTTCAGGCAGTTATTTTGGGGTACGGCTGTGCCCGCGGCCTATTTTTGGCACACAGAGGCTCCTCGCTAAATCTCGCGCCATTCCGAGTCCGGCGGACGAAGTTGGCCAGCCCCACCCCCCAAGGCTATAGCCCACCCGTTTTTGTGGGCTTTTTCCGCTGGACGAACTTGGCGCCCCGGCCTTCAAGCAGTTATTTTGGGGCGCGGCTGTGCCCGCGGCCTATTTTTGGCACACGGAGGCTGCTCTCAAAGTCTCGCGCCATTCCGAGTCCGGCGGACGAAGTTGGCCAGCCCCACCCCCCAAGGCTATAGCCCACCCGTTTTTGTGGCCTTTTTCCGCTGGACGAACTTGGCGCCCCGGCTTTCGGGTGGTTATTTTTGGGCGCGGCTGTGCCCGCGGCCTATTTTTGGCACACGGAGGAGCCTCGTAAAGTCTCGTGCCATTCCGAGTCCGGCGGACGAAGTTGGCCAGCCCCACCCCCCAAGGCTATAGCCCACCCGTTTTTGTGGCCTTTTTCCGCTGGACGAACTTGGGGCCCCGACCTTCCGGTGGGTATTTTTGGGCGTGGCTATGCCCGCGGCCTATTTTTGACACACGGAGACGCCTCGCAAGGTCTCGCGCCATTCCGAGTCCGGCGGACGAAGTCGGCCAGCCCACCCCCCAAGGCTATAACCCACCCATTTTTGTGGCCTTTTTCCGCTGGACGACCTTAGCACCCTGGCCTTCGGGCGGTTGTTTTGGGACGCGGCTGTGCCCGCGGTCTATTTTTGGCACACGGAGGAGCCTCGCAAAGTCTCGTGCCATTCCGAGTCCGGCGGACGAAGTTGGCCAGCCCCACCCCCCAAGGCTATAGCCCACCCGTTTTTGTGGCCTTTTTCCGCTGGACGAACTTGGCGCCCCGGCCTTCGGGTGGTTATTTTTGGGCGCGGCTGTGCCCTTGACCTATTTTTGGCACATGGAGGAGCCTCGCAAAGTCTCGTGCCATTCCGAGTCCGGCGGACGAAGTGGGCCAGCCCCACCCCCCAAGGCTATAACCCACCCGTTTTTGTGGCCTTTTCCGGCTGGACGAACTTGGGGCCCCGACCTTCTGGTGGTTATTTTTGGGCGTGGCGGTGTCCGCGGCCTACTTTTGGCAAACAGAGGTGCCTCGAAATGTCTCGCGCCATTCCGAGTCCGGCGGACGAAGTCGGCCAGCCCCACCCCCCAAGGCTATAGCCCACCCGTTTTTGTGGCCTTTTTCCGCTGGACGAACTTGGCGCCCCGGCCTTCGGGTGGTTATTTTGAGGCGGCTGTGCCTGACCTATTTTGGCACAGAGCCTCGCAAAGTCTCGTGCCATTCCGAGTCAGCAGACGAACAGCCCCACCCCAGGCTATAGCCCACCCGTTTTGTGGCCTTTTCCGCTGGGCGAACTTGGGGCCCGACCTTCTGGTGGTTATTTTTGAGGCGTGGCTGTGCCGCGAACTATTTTGACACCGCAGGCGCCTCGCAATGTCTCGGCGCAATTCTGGAGTCCGGCCGGGACGGTTGGCCAACCCCCCAAGGCTAGAGCCCACCCGTTTTTGTGGCCTTTTTCCGCTGGACAAACTTGGCGCCCCGGCCTTCGGGCGGTTATTTTTGGGCGTGGATGTGCCCGAGGCCGATTTTTGGCAAATGGAGGCGCCTCGCAAAGGCTCGCGCCATTCCGAGTCCGGCGGACGAAGTCGGCCAGCACCACCCCCCAAGGCTATAGCCCACCCGTTTTTGTGGCCTTTTTCCGCTGGACGAACATGGGGCCCCGACCTTCTGGTGGTTATTTTTGGGCGTGGCTGTGTCCGCGGCCTATTTTTGGCAAACAGAGGTGCCTCGAAATGTCTCGCGCCATTCCGAGTCCGGCGGACGAAGTCGGCCAGCCCCCAAAGGCTATAAGCCACCCATTTTGTAGCCTTTTTCCGCTGGGCGAACTTGGCGCCCGGACCTTGGTGGTTATTTTTGGCGGCGCTGCCCGCGACCTGGCCACAACTGCAGGCGCCTCGTAATGTCTCACGCCATTCCGAGTCCGGCGGACGAAGTTGGCCAGCCCAACACCACAAGGCTATAGCCCACCCGTTTTTGTGGCCTTTTTCCGCTGGACGAACATGGCGCCCCGGCCTTCGGGCGGTTATTTTTGGGCGTGGATGTGCCCGAGGCCTATTTTTGGCAAACGGAGGCGCCTCGCAAAGTCTCGCGCCATTCCGAGTCCGGCGGACGTAACACCACCCCCAAGGCTATAACCACAGTTTTGTGGCCTTTTTCGCTGGGCGAACTTAGCGCCCTGGCCTTCGGGCGGTTGTTTTTAGGCGTGGCTGTGCCCGCTGACCTATTTTGGCACCTGCAGGCAGTCGCAAAGTCTCGTGCCATTCCGAGTCCGGCGGACGAAGTTGGCCAGCCGCACCCCCCAAGGTAATAGCCCACCCGTTTTTGTGGGCTTTTTCCGCTGGACGAACTTGGGACCCCGACCTTCGGGCGGTTAATTTTTGGGCGTGGCTGTGCCCGCGGCCTATTTTTGAGAAACAGAGGCGCCTCGCAAGGTCTCGCGCCATTCCGAGTCCGGCGGACGAAGTCGGCCAGCCCCACCCCCCAAGGCTATAGCCCACCTGTTTTTGTGGGCTTTTTCCGCTGGATGAACATGGAGCCCCGACCTTCGGGTGGTTATTTTTGGGTGCGGCTGTGCCCGCGGTCTGGCACCGCAGGCGTCGCAGGTCTCGCACAATTCGGCGAGTCAGCGGCGGACGAGTGGCCACCCCCAAGGCTATAGCCCACCCGTTTTTGTGGCCTTTTTCCGGTGGACGAACTTGGCGCCACGGCCTTCGGGCAGTTATTTTTGGGCGTGGCTGTGCCCGCGGCCTATTTTTGGCAAACGGACGCGCCTCGCAAAGTCTCGCGCCATTCCGAGTCCGGTAACCCAGCCCAGGCTATAGCCCCGTTTTGTGGCCTTTTCCGCTGGGCGAACTGGCGCCCGGCGGGCGGTTATTTTGGCATAGCTGTGCCGCGGCCTATTTGCTGCAGGTGCCTCGCAAAATCTCGCGCCATTCCGAGTCCGGCCGGACGGCGTCGACCCGCCCCCCCCGGCACCGCCCATTTTGTGGCCTTTTTCAACTGGACGATCTTTGCGCCCCGGCCTTCGGGCGGTTTTTTTGGGGTGCGGCTGTGCCCGCGGCCAGCACTGGGCGCCTCAGCGAAGTCTCGTGCCATTCGAGTCCGGCGTCTGATCGGAGCCCCACCCCAGGCTATAACCCACCCATTTTGTGGCCTTTTTCGCTGGGCGACCTTAAGCGCCCGAAACGCCTTGAGGGGCTGTTTTGAGTGCGGCTGTGCCAGCGGCCTGGCACCGCAGAAGCCTCGCAAAGTCTCGTGCCATTCCAGGTCCGGCGGACGAAGTTGGCCAGCCCCACCCCCCAAGGCTATAGCCCACCCGTTTTTTGGGCGTTTTGCGCTGGGCGAACGTGGCGCCCGGCCAGTGGTTATTTTTGAAGCGGCGGCTGCGTCCGCGACCTATTTTGGCACGGGCGCCTACGCAATCTCGCGCCATTCTGAGTCCGGGCGAAGTTGGCCACACCCCAAGGCTATAGCCCACCCGTTTTTGTGGCCTTTTTCCGCTGGACGAACTTGGCGCCCCGGCCTTCGGGGGGTTATTTTTGGGCGCGGCTGTGCCCGCGGCCTATTTTTGGCGCACGGAGGCGCCGCGCAAAGTCTCGCGCCATTCCGAGTCCGGCGGACGAAGTCGGCCAGCCCCACCCCCCGAGGATATAGCCCAGCTATTTTTTTGGGCTTTTTCCGCTGGACGAACTTGGCACCCCGGCCTTGGTGGTTGTTTTAGGCGGCGGCTGTGCCTGACCTATTTTGGCACATGGAGAGCCTCGCAAAGTCTCGTGCCATTCCGGTCGGCCGTGGACGAACAGCCAGCCCACCCCAGGCTATAGCCCACCCGTTTTTGTGGTCTTTTTCCGCTGGACGAACTTGGCGCCCCGACCTTCTGGTGGTTATTTTGGGCGAGGCTGTGCCCGCAGACTATTTTTGCCACACGGAGACGCCTCGCAATGTCTGGCGCCATTCTGAGTCCGGCGGTTGGCCTTAACCCCAAGGCTATAGCCCACCCGTTTTTGTGGCCTTTTTCCGCTGGACAAACTTAGCGCCCCGGCCTTCGGGCGGTTATTTTTGGGCGTGGATGTGCCCGAGGCCGATTTTTGGCAAATGGAGGCGCCTCGCAAAGTCTCGCGCCATTCCGAGTCCGGCGGACGAAGTTGGCCAGCCCCACCCCCCAAGGCTATAGCCCACCCGTTTTTGTGGGCTTTTTCCGCTGGACGAACTTGGCGCCCCGGCCTTCGAGTGGTTATTTTTGGGCGCGGCTGTGTCCGCGACCTATTTTAACACCAGGCGCCTCGCATAAAATCTCGCGCCATTCTGAGTCCGGCGGGCCAATCGGCCAACCCACCCCAAGGCTATAGCCCACACGATTTTGTGGCCTTTTTCCGCTGGACGAACTTGGCGCCCCGGCCTTCGGGTGGTTATTTTTGGGCGCGGCTGTACCCGCGACCTATTTTTGGCACACGGAGGCGCCTCGCAAAGTGTCGCGCCATTCCGAGTCCGGCGAACGAAGTTGGCCAGCCCAACCCCCCAAGGCTATAGCCCACCCGTTTTTGTGGCCTTTTTCCGCTGGACAAACATGGCGCCCCGGCCTTCGGGCGGTTATTTTTGGGCGTGGATGTGCCCGAGGCCTATTTTTGGCAAACGGAGGCGCCTCGCAAAGTCTCGCGCCATTCCGAGTCCGGCGGACGAAGTCGGCCAGCACCACCCCCCAAGGCTATAACCCACCAGTTTTTGTGGCCTTTTTCCGCTGGACGAACTTAGCGCCCTGGCCTTCGGGCGGTTGTTTTGGGGCGTGGCTGTGCCCGCGGCCTATTTTTGGCACACGGAGACGAGTCGCAAAGTCTCGTGCCATTCCGAGTCCGGCGGACGAAGTTGGCCAGCCGCACCCCCCAAGGTGATAGCCCACCCGTTTTTGTGGGCTTTTTCCGCTGGACGAACTTGGGACCCCGACCTTCGGGCGGTTAATTTTTGGGCGTGGCTGTGCCCGCGGCCTATTTTTGAGAAACAGAGGCGCCTCGCAAGGTCTCGCGCCATTCCGAGTCCGGCGGACCAACCCCCACCCCAAAGGCTATAGCCCACCTGTTTTGTAGGCTTTCCGCTGGATGAACATGGAGCCCGACCGGGTGGTTATTTTTGGGTGCGGCTGTGCCGGTCTGCCCACAGCTGCAGGCGTCGCAAGGTCTCGCACAATTCCGAGTCCGGCGGACGAAGTTGGCCAGCCCCACCCCCCAAGGCTATAGCCCACCCGTTTTTGTGGCCTTTTTCCGGTGGACGAACTTGGCGCCCCGGCCTTCGGGCAGTTATTTTTGGGCGTGGCTGTGCCATGACCTATTTTAACAAGCAGACGCGCCTCGCAAAGTCTCGCGCCATTCCGAGTCCGGCGGACGAAGTCGGCCAGCCCCACCCCCCAAGGCTATAGCCCACCCGTTTTTGTGGCCTTTTTCCGCTGGACGAACTAGGCGCCCCGGCCTTCGGGCGGTTATTTTTGGGCGCAGCTGTGCCCGCGGCCTATTTTTGGCACACGGAGGTGCCTCGCAAAGTCTCGCGCCATTCCGATTCCGGCGGACGAAGTCGTCGCCCACCCCAAAGGCAATAGCCCGCCCACTTTTGTGGCCTTTTTCCACTGGACGATCTTTGCGCCCCGGCATTCGGGCGGTTGTTTTGGGGAATGCGGCATTGACCCACAGCTGCAGGCGCCTCGCGAAGTCTCGTGCCATTCCGAGTCCGGCGTACGAAGTCGGCCAGCCCCACCCCCAAAGGCTATAACCCACCCATTTTTGTGGCCTTTTCGCTGGGCGACCTTAGCGCCCAGGCCCGGGAGGCTGTTTTGGGGAATGCGGCTGTGCGCGGCCTATTTTAGCACTGCGGAGAGCCTCGCAAAGTCTCGTGCCATTCGAGTCCGGCGGAAGTTGGCCCCACCCCCAGGCTATAGCTCACCGTTTTGTGGCCTTTTCGCATTTGGACAAACTTGGCGCCCGGCCTTGGCGGTTATTTTTAGGCGTGGATGTGCCGAGGCCTATTTTGGCAAGCGGGCGCCTCGCAAAGTCTCGCGCCATTCGAGTCCGGACGGTTGGCCAACCCACCCCAGTATACCCACCCGTTTTGTGGGCTTTTCAGCCGAACTTGGCGCGGACCTACGGTTATTTTACCGGCGGCTGTGCCCGCGACCTATTTTACACTGCGCAGGTGCCTAAAATCTCGCACCATGCGAGTCCGGCGGGACGAAGTGGCTAACCCCACCCCAAGGCTATAACACCGTTTTTGTGGCCTTTTTCGCTGGGCGAACTTAAGCGCCCGGCCTTGGGCAGTTGTTTTTTGAGCGGCTGTGCCGCTGACTATTACGGCACCGGAGGCATCTCGCAAGTCTCGTTCCATTACGAGTCTGGCGGGCGAAGTTGGCCAGCCAACCCCCTGAGCTATAGCTCACCCGTTTTTGTGGCCTTTTCGCTGGACAAACTTGGCGCGACCTTGTTATTTTTTGGCGTGGATGTGCGAGCTATTTTGGCAAGCAGGCGCCGCGCAAAGTCTCGCGCCATTCCGTGTCCGGCGGACGAAGTTGGCCAGCCCCAAACCCAAATGCTATAGCCCACCCGTTTTTTTGGACTTTTTCCGTACAGACGAACTTGGCGTCGCTGACCTTGAATCAGTTATTTTGAAGCGGCTGTTCTCATGACCTATTTTTGGCACGAGTCTCCTATGAAGTCTCGCACCATTCCGAGTCCGTGGACGGTTAGCCAACCCCCCAAGGCTATAACCCACCATTTTGTGGCCTTTTCCGCTGGGCGAACTTAGCGCCCTTGACCTTGGCGGTTGTTTTGAAACGCGGCTGTGCCCCGGCCTATTTTGGCACCACGCAGGCATCTCGCAAAATCTCGTTCCATTCGAGTCCGGGGCGAAGTTAGCCAACCCACCCCCCAAGGATATAGCCCACCCGTTTTTGTGGGCTTTTTCCGCTGGACGAACTTGGCGTCCCGGCCTTCGGGTGGTTATTTTGGGGCGCGGCTGTTCTCGCGGCCTATTTTTGGCACACAGAGGCTCCTCGCAAAATCTGGCACCATTCCGAGTCCGGCGGACGAAGTTGGCCAGCCCCACCCCCCAAGGCTATAGCCCACCCGTTTTTGTGGCCTTTTTCCGCTGGACGAACTTGGCGCCCCGGCCTACGGGCGGTTATTTTTCGGCGCGGCTGTGCCCGCGACCTATTTTTGGCACACGCAGGTGCCTCGCAAAGTCTCGCACCATACCGAGTCCGGCGGACGAAGTCGGCTAACCCCACCCCCCAAGGCTATAACCCACCCGTTTTTGTGGCCTTTTTCCGCTGGACGAACTTAGCGCCCCGGCCTTCGGGCGGTTGTTTTGGGGCGCGGCTGTGCCCGCGGCCTATTTTTGGCACACGGAGGCATCTCGCAAAGTCTCGTTCCATTCCGAGTCCGGCGGACGAAGTTGGCCAGCCCCACCCCCCAAGGCTATAGCCCACCCGTTTTTGTGGGCTTTTTCCGCTGGACGAACTTGGCGTCGCGGCCTTCGGGTGGTTATTTTGGGGCGCGGCTGTTCTCGCGGCCTATTTTTGGCACACAGAGGCTCCTCGCAAAATCTCGCGCCATTCTGAGTCCGGCGGACGAAGTTGGCCAGCCCAACCCCACAAGGCTATAGCTCACCCGTTTTTGTGGCCTTTTTCCGCTGGACAAACTTGGCGCCCCGGCCTTCGGGCGGTTATTTTTGGGCGTGGATGTATCCGAGGCCTATTTTTGGCATACGGAGGCGCCTCGCAAAGTCTCGCGCCATTCCGAGTCCGGCGGACGAAGTTGGCCAGCCCCACCCCCCAAGGCTATAGCCCACCCGTTTTTGTGGGCTTTTTCCGCTGGACGAACTTGGCGCCCCGGCCTAGGTTATTTTTACCGGCGGCTGTGCCGCGACCTATTTTAACTGCGCGGGTGCCTCGCAAAGTCTCGCCCCATACCGAGTCCGGCGGACGAAGTCGGCTAACCCCACCCCCCAAGGCTATAACCCACCCGTTTTTGTGGCCTTTTTCCGCTGGACGAACTTAGCGCCCCGGCCTTCGGGCGGTTGTTTTGGGGCGCGGCTGTGTCCGCGGCCTATTTTTGGCACACGGAGGCATCTCGCAAAGTCTCGTTCCATTCCGAGTCCGGCGGACGAAGTTGGCCAGCCCCACCCCCCAAGGCTATAGCCCACCCGTTTTTGTGGGCTTTTTCCGCTGGACGAACTTGGCGTCGCGGCCTTCGGGTGGTTATTTTGGGGCGCGGCTGTTCTCGCGGCCTATTTTTGGCAAACGGAGGCGCCTCGCAAAGTCTCGCGCCATTCCGAGTCCGGCGGACGAAGTTGGCCCGCCCGACCTCCCATGGCTATAGCCCACCCGTTTTTGTGGCCTTTTTCCGCTGGACGAACTTGGCACCTCGGCCTTTGGGCGGTTATTTTTGGGCGTGGCTGTGCCCGCGGCCTATTTTTAGCAAACGGAGGCGCCTCGCAATGTCTCGCGCCATTCCGAGTCCGACGGAAGAAGTCGGCCAGCCCCACCCCCCAAGGCTATAGCCCACCCGTTTTTGTGGGCTTTTTCCGCTGGACGTGCTTGGCGCCCCGGCCTTCGGGTGGTTATTTTAGGCCGTGGCTGTGCCGCCCTATTTTGGTAGCAGGTGCCTAAAGTCTCCGCCATTCCAGTCCGGCCAGACGTAAGCCAGCCACCTCCAAGGCTATAGCCCACCCGTTCTTGTGGGCTTTTTCCGCTGGACGAACATGGCGCCACGGCCATAGGGTGGTTATTTTTGGGTACGGCTGTGGCGGCTATTTTTTGGCACCGGGCGCCTCGCAAAAGTCTCGCGCCATTCGAGTCCGGCGGACGGTTGGCCCACCCCAAAGGCTATAGCCCACCCGTTTTGTGGCCTTTTCCGCTGGGCCGAACTTGGCGCCCGGCCTTGGCGGTTATTTTTGGGCGCGGCTGTGCGCGCCCTATTTTCAACAGCAGGCGCCATAGCGTCTCGCGGCATTCTGAGTCCGGCCGGACGAATCGGCCAACCCACCCCAAGGCTATAGCCACTGCCGTTTTGTGGGCTTTTTCCGGGCGAACATGGGCCTTGGTGGTTATTTTGAGTGCGGCTGTACCGCGGTCTATTTTGCACCGGCGCCTCCGGAAAGTCGCGCCATTCGAGTCCGGCCGGTGAAATCGGCCAGCCCACCCCAGGCTATAGCCCACCGTTTTTGTGGGCTTTTCACGCTGAGCGAACATGGCGCCCGACCAGGGTGGTCATTTTGGGTGCACGCTGTGCCCATGACCTATTTTGGCAGACAGAGGCGCCTCGCAAAGTCTCGCGCCATTCCGAGTCGGCGGTTGGCCAGCCCACCCCAAAGGCTATAGCCCACCGTTTTGGCCTTTTTCCGCTGGAGCCGAACTTGGCGCCCGGCCTTGGCGGTTATTTTAGTGGCTGTGCCGTGCCCTATTTTTGGCAAAGGCGCCTGCGCGTCTCGCGCCATTCGAGTCCGGCAATCCCACCCCAGGCTATAGCCCACCCGTTTTTGTGGGCTTTTTCCACTGGACGAACTTGGCGCCCCGGCCTTCGGGTGGTTATTTTCGGGTGCGGCTGTGCCCGCGTCCTATTTTTGGCACACCGAGGTGCTTCGGAAAGTCTCGCGCCATTCCGAGTCCGGCGGACGAAGTTGGCCAGCCCCACCCCTCAAGGCTATAGCCCACCCGTTTTTGTGGCCTTTTTCCGCTGGACGAACTTGGCGCCCCGGCCTTCGGGCGGTTATTTTTGGGCGTAGCTGTGCCCGCGGCCTATTTTTGGCACACGGAGGTGCCACGTAAAGTCTCGCGCCATTCCGAGTCCGGCGGACGAAGTCGGCCAGCCCCACGACCCAAGGCCATAACCCACCCGTTTTTGTGGCCTTTTTCCGCTGGACGAACTTAGCGCCCCGGCCTTCGGGCGGTTGTTTTGGGGCGTGGCTGTGCCCGCGGCCTATTTTTGGCACACGGAGGCGCCTCGCAAAATCTCGTGGCATTCCGAGTCCGGCGGACGAAGTTGGCCAGCCCCACCCCCCAATGCTATAGCCCACCCGTTTTTGTGGGCTTTTTCCAGGCGAACAGCGCCCGGCCTTGGCGGTTATTTTTAGGCGTGGCTGTGCCGCGCACTATTTATAACCCAAATGGTAGCGTCGCAAAGTCTCGCGCCATTCCGAGTCCGGCGGTCGAAGTCGGCCAGCCCCACCCCGCAAGGCTATAGCCCACCCGTTTTTGTGGGCTTTTTCCGCTGGACGAACATGGTGCCCCGGCCTTCGGGTGGTTATTTTTAGGTGCGGCTGTGCCCGCAGCCTATGTTTGGCACACCGAGGCGCCTCGGGAAGTCTCGCGGCGTTCCGAGTCCGGCGGACGAAGTTGGCCAGCCCCACCCCCCAAGGCTATAGCCCACCCGTTTTTGTGACCTTTTTCCACTGGACGAACTTGGCGCCCCGGCCTTCGGGCGGTTATTTTTGGGTTCGGCTGTGCCCGCGGCCTATTTTTTGCACACGGAGGTGCCTCGCAAAGTCTCGTGCCATTCCGAGTCCGGCGGACGAAGTTGGCCAGCCCCACGCCCCAAGGCTAAAGCCCACCCGTTTTTGTGGCCTTTTTCCGCTGGACGAACTTGGCGCCCCGGCCTTCGGGCGGTTATTTTTAGGCGCGGCTGTGCCTGTGGCATAATTTTGGCACACGGAGGTGCCTCGCAAAGTCTCGCGCCATTCCGAGTCTGGCGGACGAAGTAGGCCAGCCCCACCCTCAAAGGCTATAGCCCACCCGTTTTTGTGGGCTTTTTCCGCTGGACGAACTTGGCGGCCCGGCCTTCGGGCGGTTATTTTTGGGCGCGGCTGTGCCCGCGGCCTATTTTTTGCACACGGAGGTACCTTGCAAAGTCTCGCGCCATTCCGAGTCCGGCGGACGAAGTTGGCCAGCCCCACCCCCCAAGGCTATAGCCCACACGTTTTTGTGGGCTTTTTCCGCTGGACGAACTTGGCGCCCCTGCCTTCGTGTGGTTATTTTGGGGCGCGGCTGTGCCCGCGGCCTATTTTTGGTACACGGAGGTGCCTCGTAAAGTCTCGCGCCATTTCGAGTCCGCTGGACGAAGTTGGCCAGCCCCACCCCCCAAGGCTAAAGCCCACCCGTTTTTGTGGCCTTTTTCCGCTGGACGAACATCGCGCCCCGGCCTTCGGGCGGTTATTTTTCGGCTTGGGTGTGCCCGCGGCCTATTTGTCGCACACGGAGGTGCCTCGCAAAGTCTCGCGCCATTCCGAGTCCGGCGGACGAAGTTCGCCAGCCCCACCCTCAAAGGTTATAGCCCACCCGTTTTTGTGGGCTTTTTCCGCTGGACGAACTTGGCGCCCCGGCCTTCGGGCGGTTATTTTTGGGCGCGGCTGTGCCCGTGGCCTATTTTTGGCACACGGAGGCACCTCGCAAAGTCTCACGCCATTCCGAGTCCGGCGGACGAAGTTGGCCAGCCCCACCCCCCAAGGCTATAGCCCACCCGTTTTTGTGGGCTTTTTCCGCTGGACGAACTTGGCGCCCCGGCCTTCGGGCGGTTATTTTTGGGCGCGGCTGTGCCCACGGCCTATTTTTGGGCGCCTCACAAAGTCTCGCGCCATTCCGAGTCCGGCGGACGAAGTTGGCCAGCCCCACCCCCCAAGGCTATAACCCACCCGTTTTTGTGGCCTTTTTCCGCTGGACGAACTTGGCGCCCCGGCCTTCGGGCGGTTATTTTGTGGTGCGGATGTGTCCGCGGCCTTTAGCACTGCAGAGTGCCTACGCAAAGTCTCCTGCCATTCCGAGTCCGGACGGTTGGCCAGCCCCGCCCCAAGGCTAAAGCCCACCCGTTTTGTGGCCTTTTCGCTGGACGAACTTGGCGCCCCGGCCTTCGGGCGGTTATTTTTAGGCGCGGCTGTGCCCGCGGCCTAATTTTGGCACACGGAGTCTGCCCGCAAACTCTCGCGCCATTCCGAGTCTGGCGGACGAAGTAGGCCAGGCCCACCCTCAAAGGCTATAGCCACCCGTTTTGTGGGCTTTTCGCTCAGGCGAACTTGGCGGCCCGGCCTTGAGCGATTATTTTTGGCGGCGGCTGTGCCCTTGACCCCTGCAGGTACCTTGCAAAGTCTGGCGCCATTCGAGTCCGGCGGGGTTGGCCAACCCCAGGCTATAGCCCTGCGTTTGTGGTCTTTTCCGCTGAACAAACTTGGCGCCCCGGCCGTCGGCCGGTTATTTTTAAGGCGTGGCTGTCGCGCGGCCTATTTTTACAGCAAGCAGGCTCATAGCGTCTGGCGCCATTCATCCGGCCAGACGAAATCGGCCCCACCAAACTATAGCCCACCCGTTTTTGTCACCCCCACCGCCCAAGGCTATAGCCCACTCGTTTTTGTCGGCTTTTTCCGCTGGACGAACTTGGCGCCCCGGCATTCGGGTGGTTATTATTGGGCGCGGCTGTGCCCGCGGCCTATTTTTGGCACACGGAGCCGCCTCGCAATGTCTCGCGCCATTCCGAGTCTGGCGGACGAAGTCGGCCAGCTCCACCCCCCAAGGCTATAGCCCACCCGTTTTTGTTGCCTTTTTCCGCTGGACGAACTTGGCGCCCCGGCCTTCGGGCGGTTATTTTTGGGCGTGGCTGTGCCCACGTCCTATTTTTGGCACACGGAGGCACCTCACAAAGTCTCGCGCCATTCCGACTCCGGCGGATGAAGTTGGCCAGCCCCAGGCTATAAGCCCCACCGTTTTGTGGCCTTTTCGCTGGGCGAACTTGGCGCCCCCAGCCTTGGGCGATTGTTGCAATGGCGGCTGTGCCGTTACCTATTTTTCAGCACATGGGCTAAAGTCGCGCCATTCCGAGTCTGGCGCCAGACAAGTAGGCCAGCCCACCTCAAAGGCTATAGCCCACCCGTTTTTGTGGCCTTTTTCCGCGGGAGGAACTTGGCGGCCCGGCCTTCGGAAGGTTATTTTTGGACGCGGCTGTGCCCGCGGCCTATTTTTGGCCCACGGAGGCACCTTGCAAAGTCTCGCGCCATTCCAGTCAGCGGGCGAAGTTAGCCAACCCACCCAAAGGCTATACCACCGTTTTGTGGTCTTTTCGCCGAAGCGAACTTGGCGCCCGGCCCGTCGGCGATTATTTTAGGCGTGGCTGTGCGGCGGCCTATTTTGAAAAGCAGGCGCCTTTCCGCGTCTGGCGCCATTCCCGAGTCCGGTGACGAAATCGGCCCCACCCCAAGGCTATAGCCCACCGTTTTGTCACCCCAGCGCCCAAAGGCTATAGCCCCTTTCGTTTTGTCGGCTTTTCCGCTGGGCGAACTTGGCGCCCGGCATTGGTGGTTATTATTGCGGCTGTGCCCGCGGCCTATTTTGCAGGCGCCTACCAATGTCTGGCGCCATTCGAGTCTGGCAGCGAAATCGGTAACCCAGCCCGCTATAGCCCACCCGTTTTGTTGCCTTTTTCGCTGGGCGAACTTGGCGCCCGGCCTTGGATTATTTTTGGCGTGGCTGTGCCGCGTCTATTTTTGGAGGCACTTCACAAAGTCTCGCGCCATTCCGATTTCAGGCGGATAAGTTGTAACCCCCAAGGCTGTAGCCCACCCGTTTTGTGGCCTTTTCCGCTGGACGAACTTGGCGCCCGGCCGTGCAGATTATTTTGGCGCAGCGGCTGTGCGATGGCTATTTTTGTTACAGCACATGGGCGCTCGCAAGTCTGACATTCCGAATCCGGACTTGGCCAGCCCACCCCCCAGCCCCCGTTTTTGTGGCCTTTTTTCGCTGGACGAACTAGGCGCCCCGGCCATCGGGGGTTATTTTGGCGGTTTTGTCCGGCGGCTATTTTAACAAATGAAGCCCTACGCAGGTCTCGCGGCATTCGAGTCCGGCGGGGCGAATAGCCAGCCCACCCCAAAGGCTATAGCCCACCCGTTTTTTGTAGCCTTTTTCCGCTGAACTGAACCTTGGCCCGGTTATTTTTACACCTATTTTTTCTGCTACAGAGGCCCCTCGCATGGTCTTACGCATTCCGTGTCCGGCGGAGTTGGCCAGCCACCCCAAAGGCTATAGCCCACCCGTTTTTGTGGCCTTTTTCCTATGGACGAACTTGGCGCCCCGGCTTTCGGGCGGTTATTTTTGGGCGTGGCTTTGACCACGGCCTATTTCTGGCACACGGAGGCCCCTCGCAAACTCTCGCGGCATTCCGAGACCGGCGGACGAAGTTGGCCAGCCCCACCCCCCAAGGCTATAGCCCACCCGTTTTTGTGGCCTTTTTCCGCTGGACGAACTTGGCGCCCCGGCCTTCGGGCGGTTATTTTTAGGGGCGGCTTTGTCCGTGACCTATTATTACGGAGACCCTACGCCAAAGTCTCATGGCATTACTGAGTCCGGCGGGACGAAGTGGGCCAACCGACCCCATATAGCCCACCCGTTTTTGTGGCCTTTTTTCGCTGGACGAACTTGGCGCCCCGACCTTGGTGATTTTTAGGCGGCTTTGTCCATGACCTATTTTACCTGGCAAATAGAAGCCCTACTTGAGGTCTCGCGGCATTACGTCCGGCGGGACGAAGTTGGCCCACCCCCAGGCTATGGCCCACCGTTTTGTGGCCTTTTCCTGGGACGAACTTGGCGACCGAGTGGTTATTTTTGGCGCTGACTTTGACATGGCCTATTTTAACTGCAGAGGCCCCTAAGTCTCATGACATTCGAATCCGGTGGAAGTTGGCCCACCCCCAAGAGCTTTAGCCACCGTTTTGTGGCCTTTTGGCTGGGCGAACTTTGGCGCCCGACCTTGGCGGATTATTTTTAGTGCTGACCTATTTTTTGGCACAGGCCCCTCGGGAAGGTCTTGCCGCATTCCGTGTCGGCGGACGAAGTTAGCCATCCTCACCCCCAGGCTATAACCCACGTTTTTGTAGCCATTTTCGATGGGCGAACTTGGCGCCCGACGCCCGGTTATTTTTTGGCGGATTTGCCCCGGACTATTTTTGCTGCACAGGCCCTACGCAAAATCTCGCGGCATTCCGAGTCCGGCGGACGAAGTTGGCCAAACCCACCCCCAAAGGCTATAGCACACCCGATTTTGTGGCCTTTTCGCTGGGCGAACTTGGCGCCCGGCCTTGAGCGGTTATTTTGAGCAGCTTTGTCCGCAGCACAGCAAATGAAGCCCTACGCAAGGTCTCGCGGCATTCGAGTCCGGCGGGACGGTGTAGCCCCACCCCCAAAGGCTATAGCCCACCGTTTTGTAGCCTTTTCCGATGGGAGGCGAACTTGGCGCCCAGCCTTGGTATTTTTTACAAGCGTGGTTGCCCGGACTATTTTTGGCACACGGAGGCCCCTCGCAAAGTCTCGCGGCATTCCGAGTCCGGCAGACGAAGTTGGCCAGCCCCACCCCCCAAGGCTATAGCCCACCCGTTTGTGGCCTTTTTCCGCTGGACGAACTTGGCGCCCCGGCCTTGAGCGTTATTTTGACCGCTGCTTTGGCGCGGCCTATTTTTAACTGCAGGCCCCTCGCAAAGTCATCGCGGCATTCGAGTCCGGCGACCCAGGTTAGCCAACCCCCCCCAAGGCTATAGCCCACCCGTTTTTGTGCCCTTTTTCCGCGGCGAACTTGGGCCCGGCCTTGAGCGGTTATTTTTAGGCGTAGCCTATTTTTTGGCACCACAGGCCCTCGCAAAGTCTTTGCTGCATTCAAGTCCAGTGACGAAGTTGGCCAACCCCTCCCCAGGCTATAAGCCCACCGTTTTGTAGCCTTTTCCGCTGGAGCGAACTTGGTGACCCGGCTGAGGCGGTTATTTTTAGGCATGGCTTTGTCCACGGCCTTTTTGCTGAAGGCCCCTACATGCAAGTCTCGTGGCATTCCAGAATCCAGTGACAAGTTGGCCAGCCACCCCCAAAGGCTATAGCCCACCCGTTTTGTGGCCTTTTTCGCTGGGCCGAACTTGGCGCCCGGCCTTGGTTGATTATTTTTGGTGGCTTTGTCCGCCCTATTTGTGGCAAATGGAAGCCCCTAACATGGTCTCGCGGCATTCAGTCGGCGGGAAGTTAGCCAACCCCTTTGAGCTATAGCCCACCCGTTTTTTGTGGCCTTTTCCCGCAGGACGAACTTGGCGCCCCGGCCTTGTTGATTATTTTGAAGCGTGACTATTTTTGCTACAGGCCCCTACGCAAGGTCTCGCGCCATTAAGAGTCCGAGCCGGAATCGCCAGCCCACCCCAAAGGCGCCGCCCCA
This sequence comes from Citrus cavaleriei, assembly GCA_030448925.1. NCBI lineage: Eukaryota > Viridiplantae > Streptophyta > Magnoliopsida > Sapindales > Rutaceae > Citrus > Citrus cavaleriei. The sequence continues at coordinate 6,013 of JAUJEN010000377.1, read as the reverse complement.
CCGTTTTGTGGGCTTTTTGCTGGATGAACATGGAGCCCCGACCTTGGTGGTTATTTTTAGGAATGCGGCTGTGCCCTTGATCTGGTCTAACCCCCAGCACGGGCTGCAGGCGTCGCCAAGGTCTACCGCACAATTCCGAGTCCGGGTTAGTTAACAACCCACCCCCAAGGCTATAACCCACCCGTGTTTGTAGCCATTTTCCGCTGGGCGAACTTGGCGCGGACCTTGGGTGGTTATTTTTGGCGGCTTTGGCGGCCTATTCTTTAAGGCCCTCGCAAAGTCTCGCGGCATTCGAATCCGGTGAGCGATTGTAACCCACCCCCAAAGCTTTAACCCACCCGTTTTGTGCTTTTGGAATGAACTTGGCGCTGACCAGTGTTATTTTTAGGTCGCAGCCTATTTTTTGTACTGAGAGGCCCCTCAAGGTCTTGCGCATTCGTGTCCGGCGAATGATTAGCCATCCTCACCCCAAAGGCTATCCAGCCCACCGTTTTTGTAGCCATTTTTTCATGGGCGAACTTGGCGCCCGGCCTTGAGCGTTATTTTTGGCGGATTTTGCCCACGGACTTTTGGCACCACAGGCCCCTACATAAATCTCGCGGCATTCCGAGTCCGGCGACGGTTGGCCATACCCCCAAAGCTATAGCCCCACCGTTTTGTGCCCTTTTCGGCATTTGGGCGAACTTGGCGCCCGCTTGCCTTGAGCGATTATTTTTAGGCGTGGCCTATTTTTGGCACCACCAGGCCCCTCGCAAATCTTGCTGCATTCCAAGTCCGTGAGGAAGTTGGTGCCCACCCCCAAAGGCTAACCGCTTTCTTTTCGTTTTGTAGCCTTTTCGCTGGGCGAACTTGGTGCCCGACCTTGGTGATTATTTTTATGGCGGCTTTGTCCACGGACCTATTTTACAGTCCCTCGCAAAGTCGCGGCATTCGAATCCAGCCAGACGAAGTTGGCCAGCCCCACCCCACAACTATAGCCCACCCCGTTTTGTGGCTTTTTTACGCTGGACGAACTTGGCGCCCGACCTTGTAGCGGTTATTTTTGAAGATACAGGGAGGCGGTCTATTTTGGCACCTGCGGAGGCCCCTCATAAAGTCTTGCCGCATTCAAAGTGCGGCCCGGTCGAAGGATTAACCAACCCACCCCCCCCAAGGCTATAGCCCACCCGTTTTTGTGGCCTTTTTTCGATGGACGAACTTGGCGCCCGACCTTGGTGGGATTATTTTAGTAGCGGCTTTCCCGCACTATTTTTATTACTGGGAGGCCCATCGGCGTAAAGTCTCCGGCATTCCGTGTCCGGCGGGCGAAGATTGGTAACCCGCCCCCAAGCTATAGCCACCCGTTTTATGGTCTTTTCGCAAAATGAGCGAACTTGGCGCCCGGCCGTCGGGCGGATTATTTTAGTGGCTGTCTTGGCGAGCTGTTGCTGTGCAATTTTCGTAAAGTTTCGCGACAATCCGAGTCCGTGAACGATTTCCAGCCCCCCCCCAAGGCTATACCACACCGTTTTCTGGCCTTTTTCGCTGAACGAGAACTTAAGCGCCCGGTAGCAGGCGGTTATTTTTAGGCGCCAACTGCACGGCTATTTTTACAGCTTTACAGGCCCCCGCAATGTCTCCGGCATTCCGTGTGAACAGCGGATGAAGATTAGCCGCTTACCCCCAAGGCTATAACCCACCCGTTTTTTGTCGCCTTTTCCGCTGGGACGAACTTGGCGCCCGGCCCGGGTGGTTATTTTTCGGTAGCGTCTTTGCGCTGACCTATTTTTAACTGCAGGCCCCTTCACCGCTAATGTCGCGGCATTCGAGTCGGCAGCGGGGAATTGGCCAACCAACCCCTAAGGCTATAGCCACCGTTTTTGTAGCCTTTTTCGCTGGGCGAACTTGGCGCCCGGCCTTCGGGCGGATTATTTTTAGCGGCGAGCTTTGCCCTTGACCTATTTTAACTGCAGGCCTATTTCATAGCGTCTGTGACATTCGAGTCCGGCGGGGACGAAGTTAGCGATCCCCACCCCCAAAGGCTATAGCCACCGTTTTTGTGGCTTTTCCGCCTGGAGCCGAACTTGCGCCCGGCCCGGGCGGTTATTTTTAAGCGTGGCTGTGCCCGTGGCCTATTTTGGCACCGCGGTGCCACCTGCGCAAAGTCTCGCACCATACCCGAGTCGGCGGAGCCGAAGTTGGCCAACCGCACCCCAGGCTGTAGCCCACCCGTTTTTGGGCTTTCCGCTGAGCCGAACTTGGCGCCCGGCAGCCGGGCGGTTATTTTGAAGGCGCCAGCTGTTTATGCCTGTGTACAGCTGCAGGGGGACGCTTAACGCAAAAGTCTCGCGCCATTCGAGTCTGGCAGACGAAGTGGACCATTCCGCGCCAAAGGCTATAGCCCACCGTTTTGGCCTTTTTCACGCTGGGCGAACTTGGCTCCAGCGGCCAGGCGGTTATTTTTTGAGGCGTGCGCTTTGTACGCCGTCCCTATTTTGCTGGCACCACCAGCGGTGCCCTAACAAAGTCTCGCCATTCGACTCCAGCAGATGAGGGAGTTGACCAGCCCCACCCCAGGCTATAGCCCACCTGTTTTGTAGCAGGCCTTTTTCCGCTGGGCAACTTGGCGCAGCTTTCGGCGGTTATTTTTTTGCGGCTATGCCAGTGGCCTATTTTTACAAAGAGCACATACGTAAAAATCTCCACGCCATTCAGTCCGGCGGGCGAAGTTGGCAACCCCACCCCCGAGGCTATCCCGTTTTGTCGGCCTTTTCGCTGGGCGAACTTGGCGCCCAGCCGCCGAGCGGTTGCCTTTTTAGGCATAGCTCCATGTACCGTGGCTTACTATTTTGGCTGCAGGCTGCCCTGCAAATTCTCGCACCATACGCCGAGTCCGGCCAGACGAAGGTTAATAGCCTTCCACCCAAGGCTATAGCCGACCCGTTTTGAGGCTTTCCACTGGAGCCGTTTGGCGCCCGGCCTTGAGCGGTTACCTTTAAGCGCCTATGCCCGCATTGCCTGTACTATTTTTAGGCAGAGGTGCCTCGTAAAATCTCGCGCCATTCGAGTCCGGCGGACGAGTTGGCCAGCCCAAGGCTATAGCCCACCGTTTTTGTCGGCCTTTCGCTGGGCGAACTTGGCGCTGACCGCCGGCGTTATTATTTTGGCGTGGCTGTGCCGTGGCCTATTTTAGCACATGGGTGCCTCGCCAAAGTCTCGCGCCATTCGGGTCCAGCAGGCGATGTTAGTAGTATTAACCACCCCAAAGGCTATAGCCCACCCGTTTTTGTAAAGCTTTTTCCGCTGGGCGATCTTGGCGTGCCCGGCCCCTTGGGTGATTGTTTGAAAGTCTTGTTGTGCCCTTGACCTATTTTAACTGCAGTCACCTCGAATGTCTCGCGCCATTCGAGTCCGGTCAGCAATTGCCCAGCCCCCCAATGCTATAGCCCAACCGTTTTGTTGGCCTTTTCGCTGGGCCGAACTTAGCGCCCGGCCTTGAAGGCGGTTATTTAGAAGCGGCTGTGCCCCTCACCTATTTTTTGGCACCGCGGAAGTGCCTGCGTAATGTCTCGCACCATCGGAGTCCTGCTGAGGACGAAGTTGGCCAGCCACCCCAAAGGCTATAGACCTTTTTTGGCCTTTTTCCGCTGGAGCGAACTTGGTGCCCCTGGCCAGGCGGTTATTTTTGGTAGCTGGCTGCCCTTGTGACTAACTACGCTGCCGGAGATGCCTCAAAAGTCTCGCGCCATTGGTCAATCCGGGGGCGAAGTTGGTCCAGCCCCACCCCCAAGGCTATAGCCCACCCGTTTTTTTGCCATTTTTCCGCTGTACGAACTTGGCGGCCCGGCCTTTGGGCGGTTGTTAAGTCTTGGGTGTGCCCGCTGACTGTCCCAGCACCGGAGGCTCCTTAAAGTCTCCGCCATTCCGAGTCCAGCGGACCGAGACGAAGTTGTAGCCACCCCAAGGCTATAACCCCACCCGTTGTTGTGGGCTTTTCGCTAGACGAACTTTGCGCCCGGCCTTGGGCGATTATTTAAGCTTGGCTGTGCCCAGGTGTGGACAGCCTGCGAGCACCTCGCCCTACCGCCTGTAAAAAGTCTCGTGCCATTCGAGTCCGGCCGGACGAAAGTTGTGCCGCCCACCCAAAGCTATAGCCCACCACGTTTTACATGGCCTTTTTTGGCTGGGCGAACGCCCGGCGCTCCGACCTTCAGGCAGTTATTTTTGTGTGTGTGTCCGGCCTATTTTTGGTACAGGTGCCTCGTAAATCTCGCGCCATTCCACACAGGTCCGGCCAGACCAGTAGAAATCCCACCCCAAGGCTATAGCCAACCCGTTTTTATCGGCTTTTCCGCTGAATGAACAGCCCCGGCCTTGGGCGGTTATTTTAGTAGCGGCTGTGCCAGCTATTTTTCGGCACACAAGGGTACCTACCACTTAAAAATCTCACAGCGCCATTCGAGTCGAGGTGATTGTCATCCCGCCCCAAAGCTATAGCCCACCCACGTTTTGTGGCACTTTTTCCGCTGCGATAACTTGGCGCCCCAGCCTTGGTGAATTATTTAAAGGCGGCTTCTTGGCAGCCTATTTTAGCTACGGGCGCTGGCAATGTCTCGCGTCATTCCGTGTCTGAATGATTATTAGCCACCCCAAGGCTAGCCCACCCTTTTTGTAGGCTTTTTCCGCTGGAGCGAACTTGGCGCCCGGCCTTCAGGCCAGTTATTTGCGGCACAGCTTTACCGCTTGAGGCTATTTTGGCACGGAGGTGGCTACCGCAAGGAGTCTGGCGCCATTCAGTCCAGACCGAAGTTGGCCAGCCCACCCCAAGGCGCAGCCTGCCGTTTTGTGGGCTTTTCCGCTAGACGAACTTGCATTTTGACCTTCGGGTGTTTATGTTTGGGTGAGGCTGTGCCACAGCCTATTTTTGTGCCTGCCAGGCCTCGTGAAGTCTGCGTGCCATTTCCTAGTCCGGCCCAGGCCAAGTTGGCCAACCACCCCAAGGCTATAGCCCACCCGCTTTGTAGCTTTTTCCGCTGGAGCGAACTTGGCGCCCGGCAGCAGGCGGTTGTTGTTAGATGCCCGGCTGTGCCCGAGAGCCTATTTTTTTGCTACAGAGCTCCTCGGTCTGCATGAAATTTCAAGTCCGGCGGACAAGTTGGCCAACCCACCCCCCAGGCTAAAGCCCACCCGTTTTGTGACCTTTTTCCGCTGGACGAACTTGGCGCCCAACCAGGCCAGTTATTTACAGGTGCAACTCTGCCGTGGCCTATTTTGGGTTCAGGCTCTAATCTCATGCTGCCATTCTTGAGTCCGGCCAGACAAGTTAATAGCCGCCCAAAGAGCTGCTCGTCTGCCTTTTGCTGGGCTTTTTATTTCATAGATAGGCGCCCAGCCTTTAGTGAATTAATGTACAGGCGTGTGGCTTCCATGCAAGCCTATTGCAGCACCACAGGCTCTCGCAAAGTCCTCACGCCATTCGAGTCAGCCAGGCCAGTTGGCAACCCATCCCCAGGCTATAGCCCACACCATTTGCTGCAGGCTTTTCAACCAGCGAACTTGGCGCCCGGCCTTGAGGCCGATTGTTAGAAAGCAGCGGCTGTACTTCAGAGTATGGTTTGGCTGTGGAGTGTACCATAAAGTCTCGCGCCATTCAAGTCTGAGTGGATGAGATTGGCCATTGTCCCCAAGCTATAGCCCACCCGTTTTGTGGGCTTTTCACTGGAGACTGAACTTGGCGCCCGACCTTGGTGGTTATTTTTAGGCGTGACTGTACCATGGCCCTATTTTTGCTACGGAGTTGCCTTGCAAATTCTCGTAGCCATTCAGAGTCCATTGAGGCCGAAGTTATTATACTAAGAGCCATAGCCGTTTTTTGTAGAGCTTTTTCGCTTCTGAACCCGAACAGCTTGACCTTAAGGTGGTGCATTTTGAGGCCTTGGCTGTGCCCATGACTATTCACAACTCCTTGGGGAGCCTGGGGTGCTCTGGGTAAGCTTCAAGGAGATCGGTTAAACATGGCAATGCATGCTTCTAG
>JAUJEN010000376.1:0-36173 GCA_030448925.1 Citrus cavaleriei | reverse complement strand
ATCATTGTACTTCGTTCAGTTACGTATTACTAGGTTAATCCAGTTCTGCTTCTTTCTACCTGCAGCACCTGGTGGGCTATAACCTTGGGGGTGGGGGCGGAGCCAGGATGAATCCGCCCGTTACTCAGATGAGGTCAGACCTTGCAGCGGTCCTCCGTGTGCCAAAATAGGCTACGGACTTAGCGTGACAAAAATGGCGCCCGAAGGTCCGGTCGAGACCGTCACTTGAAAATGCCAGCAGGCGGGCTATAGCCTTGGGGGTGAGGTGGACAAGTTCGTCGCCCATTACTCGAATGGGGCCAGACTGCGAGGTGCCGGTGTGTGCCAAAAATAGGCATGAGCTTTGGCAGCTCTGGGCTCAAGTGCCCGGACCCGGTCCCCAGAATTCGGACACTTGTAAAGCCTGGCATGGGTGGGCTATAGTGTTGGGGGTTGGGGCTAGCCAAAGTTAAATCCCTTGGGACTCGGAATGGGAAGCGGAACTGCGAGGGGCCTCCGTGTGCCAAAAATAGGTCGCGGGCACTACCGCGCCCAAAAATAGGTGCCTGAAGGTCCGGTCCCAAGATTGACCCCTTGGCATCTCAAATGGGTAGGCTGTAGCATGAAATTGGGGCGGGCGGTTAAATACGCCCGTGCTGGAATGGGGTCGAACTGCGATAGGCCTCCGTGTGCCACAAACAAATACAGGCCGCCGTGACCGTGACGAGGTCGGTCCCCGTGTTAGATCATGGCAAATACCCAGCAGGTAGGCTATAGCAGGAGGATAGCCGTTCGTCCTTGACTGCGAAAAAATTAAGAAAAAGCAGATTGAGGTATAGCACTTGGGGATTAAGGCTGTGGATTAATCCGCGGACTCGGAGATAGAACCAGCCACTGCGAGCCTCCATGTGCAATAATAGGCCTTGGTTCTTGGCGCCCAAAAATAAGCGTCCGAGTCCGGTCCCCATGTTGGTCATGGCGAAAATGCCCGAAAGCCCAGGTGGGCTGCTAGCGCCCTAGGGGGGTGGGGCTGTATGTTCATCCGCCAGACTGGGAATGGAGGCCGGACATGCGAGGGGCCTCCGATGGCCTGCACAAATAGGGCCGCAGGCGCGGCTGCCCAAAATAAGTGCCCGAAGGTCCGGTCGCCATGTTTTTCCGCCGCCAAAATGCCAAAAAAACGGGTGGGCTATAGCCTTGGGGGTTGGGGCTGTAGGATTGATCCCAGCGGACTGAATGGGGCAGGACTGCGAGGAGCCGTCGTGTACCCATAAATAGGCCTTGAACACGATCGTCAAAATAAGTGCCAGTCCGGTCCCAAAGTTAAATCACTTGTAAAATACTACCAAAAAGCAGATTGGGCTATGGCGCTTGGGGGAATCAAGCTGGCCCAGGTTAAATCCAGCAGGCTTCGGGGAATGGGAGCCAGACTTTCTGCGAGGGGCCTCCGTGTGCAAAAACTAGGCATGGGTACCAAGTAAGCGCCCAAAAATAAAGCGCCGAGTCCAGTCCCAGTTCGTCACTTGTAAAAAATACCCAAGCGAATTGGGCTATAGCAGAAGTGCGGCTGGCCAGTTCAAATCCCTTGATTTCGAGTCAGGGCCCAGACTGCGAGGCCTCAAGTGTGCCAAAAACTAGGCCTATGGGTACAGCAGCCCAAAAATAGTGCTAGAAGATTAGGTCCCCAAAATGATCAGCTGTAAATGCCAAAAGCAGGTGGACTATAGCACTTGGGGATGGGGCTGTGGTTCGTCCATGGGACTCGGGAATGGGGCCGGTTTTCTGACGACTTCCATGTATGCAAATAGGCGTGAACTTTGACCTTTAAAAATAAGCCTTAGAAAGGTCAGTCCCCAAGTTAGATCATGTGAAAATACCAACAGCAGATTGAAGTACATAAGCCTTGGGGAATCTTGGTGGCCAAGTTAGATCCATGGACTTCGAGAATGGGGCCGGACCGCGAGAGACCTCCGTTATTACCAAAACTAGGCCAATAGGTACAATACGTAAAAATAAATTGAAAGGTCCGATTACAAAGTTAAGTCATTACTTAAAAATACCAAAAAGCAGGTGGGCTATAACGCTTGGGGGTCTTGACAATGAGATTAATCCATGAGACTGAGAATGGGGTGAACTTTGCGAGGCTCGTGTGTGCAAAAACTAGGCCATAGAGTACAGCAGCGCCCAAAATAAGTGCCCAGAAAGGTCAGTCTAATCGTCGGCTACTGTGATGCTGGCAATTGGACTATAGCACTTGGGGGTGGGGGCAGCCAAGTTAATCCATGGGACTAAGAATGGGCCAGAACTTTGCGAAAGCGACACCATGTACCAAAAATATGCAGCCCAGGCATTGGCGCCCAAAAATAAGCGCCCGAGGTCCAGTCCCAAGTTAGTCGCCCTTAATGCGAAAAAAGCGGGTGAAATTTTATAGCACGCTAGAAGTCACGGCTAACGAAGTTAAATCATGGGAGGCTGAGTGGGGCAGACTTTGCGAGGGCCTCGTGTGCCAAAACAGAGCCATGGGTACAGCCAGCGCCCAAATAAGTGCTGAAGGTCGATCCCCAAAATCGTCACTTGAAATGCTGAAAAACGGGTGGACTATAGCATGAGGGGGTGAGGCTGGCCAAGATTCATCCGCGGACTCGAATGGGCAGTTTCGCGAAGCGACTTAGTGTGCAAAAATAGGCAGCCGGGCACAGCTTGGCCAAGAAATAAACACCGAAGGTCCGGTCCGAAGTTAAATGTGGCGAAAATACCAGCAGGTGCAGGCTATGGCGCTAGAAGTGCGGCTAGCCAGTTAAGTCCGCCCAGAGACCGAGAATGGGGCGGTTTCGCGAGGCCTCCGTGTGCCAAAACTAGGCCATAGGTACAGCCGCGCCCAAAAATAAGCATGAAGGTCCAGGTCCAAAGTTAAATCCATATGAAAATGCAGCGGGTGGTATATAGCAGCGAGAGTGCGGCTGGCCAAGTTAAATCCATGATTTCGAGAATAGGACAGTTTCTGAGAGACCTCCGTGTGCCAAAACTAGGCCATAAAATTGCTTAGCGCCCAAAATAAGTGCAGAAAGTCCGGTCCCCTAATCGTCCATTACGCAATAATCTTACAGCAGATTGGACTATAGCCTTGGGGGTGGGGGCGTAAATTAAATCCATGGGACTGAATGGGCAGAGACTTTCACGGCAACTTCCATGTACCAAAAAATAGGCGGGCTGGCAGCATGAAATAAGCGCCAAAGTTGATCCCAAAGTTAAATCCATGCATAAAAGTAACGGGTGCATTTTTTATACTTAAGTCTGGCTATTAGGATTCGTCCCTTGAGACTCGAATGGGGCCCGGTTTCTGCGAGAGACCTCAGGTGTTAAAAACAGGCCATGGGGTACAGCAGCCCAAAAATAAGTGCCGAGTCCGGTCCCCCAAAAATACGTCCATGAAAATGCTGTAGCAGGACTATAATAGCAGAAATTGGGGCTGTGGGAATTAATCCGCCGGACTTCGGAATGGGGCGGACACCAATGACTTCGTGTACAAAAATAGGCAGCCAGGCACAACCCCGCGCCCAAAAATAAACACAGAAAGTCCGGTCCCACAAGTTAGATTACATGAAAAATGCGAAAAAAAAGCGGGTGGGCTACCTGGCAGGGGAGGGCTGGCAAGTTCGTCCGCGGTTCGGAATGGGGAGTAAGACTGCGAGGGCCTCCGTATATCAAAAAAGTAGGCCTCGAGGCACAGCCGATGCTGCCAAAAATAAAGCGTCCGAGAGTCCGGTCCCAAAGTTTTCCTTGTGAAATGCCAAAAAAGCAGGTGAGCTATAGCCTTGGGGTTTAGGGCTGGCCAAGTTCTTCCCTTGGCGGACTTCAGATGGCCGGACTATGCGAAGCGCCTCAATGTACAAAAATAGGCATGAAACTGGCCGTTGCCCAAAATAAGCGTCAAAGGTCCAGTCCCGTGTTTTCCGCGCGAAATGCAAAAAATGGGTGGGCTATAGCCTTGGGGTTTGGGGTAGCCAAAGTTCATCCGCGGACTCGGAATGGGGCGGAACTGCGAAGGCTAACAATTACCGCCAATGGAAGGCATGGTTTAGCCGCATCAAAATAAGTGTCTTGAAGGTCCGGTCCCCAGTTCGTCCCGCCAGCAAAAATACATGAATTGGGCTATGGCAGAGTCTTGACTGTTAAGTTAAGTCATACGACTCTTAATGGGGCCGGACTTTCAAAGGGGCCTCCGTTCAAAAACTAGGCCACATGGGTGTGGCGTAGCCCAAAATAAGCGCGAAAGGTCCAGTCCCAAGTTAAATCCAGCAGCAAAATACACATGGGTGGGCTATAGCACGCGCGGGGGTGGGGCTAGCCAGATGCCGTCCATGGGACTGAAATGGGAGCGGTGAGACTTTGCGAGAACCTCCGTGTGCCAAAACTAGCAGGCCATGGGTGCCTTGGCCAAAAATAAAAGCGCCCGAAGGTCCAGTCCCCAAGTTCGTTCATATGAAATGCAAGCAGGTGGGCTAGCAGGGCGAGGGCTGGCCAGGATTAGATCCTTGGACTCGGAATGGGGTAGAGTTTCACGCGGGGCCTCCGTGTGCAAAAATAGGCCTCGAACATGACCCGTGCCCAAAAATAAGCGATCCGAAGGTCCGGTCCCAAGAAGTTTTTAGCATGAAAATGCCAAAAAAGCGGGTGGGCTATAACCCCTTAGGGTTTGGGGCTGGCCAAGTTCTTCCGCGGTTCGGAATGGGCCCAGACACTGCGAGGTCCTCCGTGTATAAGTAGCCAGCGGGCAGCTGCACCAAAATAAGCGCTGAGGTCAGTCCCCAAGACCGTCCGCCATGGCTCTTAGCGGGTGGACTATAGCACTTGAGGTGGGCTGGCCAAGTTCGCCCGCCTTACTCGGAATCAGGCCGAGACTGCGACTTAGTGTGCCAAAAATAGGCAGCCCAGGCACAGCCATGAAAATAAGCACCCGATGGTCCGATCCCAAGTTACGTCGGCCTTAAATACCCAGCACCTGGCAATTGGGCTATAGCCTTGGTGGGGCTGGCCAAGTTCATCCGCCCGGACTCGGAATGGGGGCAAGACTTTGAAGGGACGCCTCCGTTGCCATAAATGAAGGCCATGGGTACAGCAGCGTAACAAATAAGCCTTCGAAGATCCGGTCCCCAAGTTAGTCATAATCCGCCCAGCAATACCAGCAGGTGGCTATAGCATGGGGTGGGCTGGCCAGTTAAATCCGCGGACTCGAATGGGGAGCCAGACTTTGAGGGGCCTCAAATTATGTGCCAAAACTAGGCCATGGGTACAGCCGTGCCCAAAATAAGCGCGAAGGTCAGTCCATAAGTTCGTTCCTTAATATGAAAATGCCAAAAAAGCAGGTGGGCTATAGCCTTGGGGAGGGGCTAGCCAAAGTGATCGCATGAAAAGGACTCAGATGAGGTAGAAGCTTTGCGAGGGCCTCCGTGTGCCAAAATAGGCTTCGAGCACAGCCGTGCGATTACTTATAAATAATCGAAGGTCAGGTCCCCAAGTTTTTCTTAAAAATGCCAAAAAGCAGGGTGCTAATAGGGTTTAGGTTGGGGCTGGCCAGCGAGTTCTTCCGCGGACTCGGAATGGGGCCGGACTGCAGGCGCCATTTATGCCATAAATAGGCAGCAGGCACGCGCCCTTAATCTAAAAATAAGCACCCGAGGTCCGGTCCCTAAGTTAGACGCCCAAAAATACCCAGCGGGTGGGCTATAGCCTTGGGGGTGGGAAGCTGGCCAATGTTCAATCCACTTTGACTGAATGTTCGGACCACTTTGCGAGGTCCTCCGTGTACTTAAGAATTACCAGCAGTGGCAGCGAACACTGCTACACCAAAATAAGCGCTGAAGGTCAGGTCCCAAGATAAAAGTCCATGAAAATACCCAAAAAGCAGGTGGACTATAGCACTTGGGGGTGGGGGCTGGGCCAAGAAGTTGCCATGCCGGCACAGCCACAAAGATACAGACAGAACTTTGTGGGACTTCTTCCGTGCCAAAAAAGGCAGCGAGGCAGCCATGGCCCCAAAAATAAGCACACCGATGGTCAGTCCCAGGATTAAATCCTTGTAAGTTAAATTGTAAAAAATACCAGCAGCAGGTGAATTGAAATTTATAGCACTTGGGGGTGGGGCTGTAAGATTAAATCCGCCCGGTTCGAGAATGGGGCAGGAGCTTTCGCGAGGGCCTCCGTGTGCAAAAATAGGTAAAGGCCGTGCCAAAATAAGCATCCAGTCCAGTCCCGAGGGGCCTTGTTCAAAATAGAGAAAAAGCGGAGTGGGCCGTGCGCCAGGTTAAGCTGGCTCGAAGGTCAGCCCTTTTTTAAACATAAAAATGCGGCCAGACTGCGGAACGCTGACGTGTACCATGGTGAGCCTGAGCAGCCATTCTTTTCCGCAGGACTTAAAATGACCAGACACCGAAGGTCCAGCCCCAAGTAGGTGAAATTTATAAAATAGGACAAATCCGCGGACATACTTCTGCAGATGTGCCAAAAAAACATAAAATAACACCAGATTTTTTACCATGTAAATAGATCGCAGGTGACCCAGCCAGCGGGTGGTAGGGGGTCGGTCCCCTAAGGCCATGGTGGGCTATAGCCTATAACATGGGGGGTGGGGCAGCCAGTTAGATCGCCCGGACTCAGATGAGCTAGACTTTGCGAGGGGCCTCCGTGTGCCAAAACTATGCCGTGAGCACAGCCGTGCCCAAAAATAAGCGTCCGAAGGTCCGGTCCCAAGTTCTTCTAACGCAAAAATGCCCAAAAAACGGGTGGGCTATAGCCTTGGGGGGTGGGGCTGGCCAAGTTCATCCGCCTGACTCGGAATGGGACCCGACTGCGAAGGCCTCAGCATTAAAAAATAGGTCATGAGCACTACAGCCCATCAAAATAGGTGCCTGAGGTCAGTCCCCAAGTTAAATCCTTGTGCCAAAAATGCAGCAGGTGGGCTATAGCGGCGGGGGAGGAGCTTGCACCAAGTTCGTCGGGACTCGGAATAGGAGTAAGACTTTGCAGCGGTCCTCATTGTACCCACAAATAGGGGCTTAGCCGTGACAAAAATATGGCCGGAGGTCCAGGTCCCCCAAAGTTAATCCACGCCTTAAAAATACCCAGCAGGTGGGCTATAGCACTTGGGGGTGCAGCTGGTTCAAATCCGCCGGATTTCGGAGGATGGGAGAACTTTGCGAGGGGACTCCGTGTGCCAAAACTAGGCCATGGGTACAGCCACACCCAAAAATAAGCGCCCGAAGGTCGGGTCAAAGGATTCCCCAAGTTAAATCAGCCATGAAAAATGCCTTGTAAGCAGGTGGGCCCATAGCCTTGGGCACAGGCGGGGTTCTGGGTTAGATTGTCCATGGGACTCGGAATGAGGCAAGACTATGCGAGGGGCCTCCGTCTGAACAAGAACCTTCTGCTAAAATAAAATAGGCCTCGATCCCCACTGCCCGTGCCCAAAATAAGCATCAACGGGTGGGCTAAGTGGGCTTGCTTGAGGGTTGGGGTCAGGTCCCTACTTGGGAATTTCAGAGGGGCCTTCGTGTAGAGGCTTTAGAAGCGCCGTGGGCATGTCCCAAAATAGCACCGACGATGAGTATGCAAAAAAATGTCTAGAAAAAGCGGTTGGGCTATAGCACTTGGGGTTGGCCAAGGCTAAGTTCGTCCCGCCCGGTTCAATCAGCCGCCAGACTTTGAGGCGAGACTGCGAGAGACCTCAGTGGGCACAGCAGGATCGAAGGACAGGTGGGCACAACCCGGCCAAAAATAAGCAATCCAGGCAGAGGTCCCAAGTTAAATAGCATAATGAGACTTAGCAGGGGGCCTTACTTTGGGGGGTGCAGGGCTAGCCAAGTTAAATCCATGGCACCGTGGGATTGACACCGTCCCATAAAAAAAATAGGTCATGAGCACCTACATGTGGCCCCAAAACAACACCAGTCCGGTCCCCAAGTTAAGTCCATGAAAAAAATACCGAAAAAAATGGGTGGGCTATAGCACTTGGGGGTGGGGCTGTGGCCAAGTTAGATCCATGGTTCAGAATGGGGCCAGACTTTGCGAGACCTCATAATGCCAAAACTAGGCCATGGGTACAACCGTGCCAAAAATAAGCGCCAGAAGTCGGGTCCCCAAGTTAGATCCATGTCGTCAAAAATGCCAAAAAGCGGGTGGGCTATAGCACTTGGGGAGGGCTTCCACCAGAGATTAGATCCCTTGGGACTCGGAATGGGCAGCAGAACTGCGGTGAGCCTCCGTATGCCAAAAATAGGCCGCGGGCACGGCCGTGCCCAAAAATAAACGACCGAAGGTCCGGTCCCAAGTTTTACGCCCTTGAAATGTATCGAAAGCGGGTGGGCTATAGCCGGGGGTTAGGGGCTGGCCAAGTTCTCACCGCCCGGACTCGGAATGGGGCGGACTGCGAGGCCTCGTGTGCAAAATAGGCTGCGGTCACAGCCGGGCCCAAAATAAGCGCCCGAAGTTGGGTCCCCATTAATCCATGCCTTAATGCCAACCAGGTGGGCTATAGCCTTGGGGAGGGTTGGCCAGGATTAATGCTTCGGACTCGGAATGGGGCCAGACTTTGTGAGAGAGCCTCGAGTGTCAAAATAGGCCATGGAGCACTGTGTGTAAAAAAAAACGAAGGTCCGTCCCCAAGTTAATCCATGAAAATGCCCAAAAAAGGGGTGGGCTATAGCCTTAGGGGGTGAGGCTGGCCCAGTTCGTCCATTCGGAATGGGACCCAGACTGCGAGGTCCTCCATGCATGTAAAAAAAAGGCCATGGCAATTGCACCCAAAATAAGCTTAGAAGGTCCGGTCCCCAAGTTAAATCCCATTGTAAAAATACCAGCAGGGTGGGCTATAGCCTGGGTGGGAGGGATGGCTGAAATACAGAGTATACAAGAGAGGGGTGGTGGGATTACAAAAAATTATTCACTTTATTAAAGAAAATCTTAATGCAATTATAAATCAAATTCAAAGCCTTTCGATTAGCCTTTCCATTCTTGGTCATTTCCGTTTGTCATAGCAGTTAGAGCTTTAAGGCATTTATGTACTCTACGAATTGTTAATCGGTTAACGTTTAAAATAAGCGGTTCACCGTTAAGTTCAATAACCTTCCATCTTTTGTGTTTTCCGTTTTTCATAAGCGGTTGAGAGTTTAAGAAATATGTTGCTCTAAAAGCATTTATCGGTTAACCGTTTAAATAAGCGGTTCACCGTTTATAACAATTGCATTTTTAAACCGGTTTTCGAGAGAATCTTTCTAATTTTAAAAGTCCATCTTTTCTTAAGGCTTTGTTGTAAGAAATAGCTCAATACTTTTATCAAAAATCATTTAAAATTTGTTATCATCAAATCAATATTATTAACATATTTATTAACAATGGCCATGTTAAATCCGCCCGGACTCGAGAGTGGGGAGCCCGAGACTTTGTGAGGGCCTCCATATGCCAAAAAATAGGCCCGCAGCACAGCCTAGCCCAAAAAATAAGAGCCGAAGGTCCGGTCCCCAGTTAAATCGGCCATAAAATGCCCAAAAGCAGGTGGGCTATAGCCTTGAGTGGGGCTGGCCAAGTTCATCCGGGACTCGGAATGAGGCCCAGACTGCGAGGGCCTCCGTGTGCTAAAAAATAGGCAGCAGGAACAGCGCCAAAAATAAGCACCGAGTCCAGTACCCAAAGTTAATCCCTTGGAAAATGCCCAAAAAACGGGTTGGCTATAGGCTTGGGGGGAGGGGATGGCTGAAATACAAGTATGCAACCCAAGAGGGGGGGTGAATTGGGATTCTAAAAAATTATTCAATTTATTAAAGAAAATCTTAATGCAATTATAAATCAAATTCAAAGCCTTTCCATTAGCCTTTCCATTCTTGGTGATTTCCGTTTGTCATAAACGGTTAGAGCTTTAGGCATTATGTCGCTCTCTGGTGTTAATCGGTTAACCGTTTAAAATAAACGGTTCACCGTTAAGTTCCAGTAACCTTCCCATCTTTTTTTTTTCCGTTTTTCATAAACGGTTAGAGGTTTAGGAAATATGTTGCTCTCTGGCTGTTATCGGTTAACCGTTTAAATAAACGGTTCGCCGTTTATAACCAGAATTGCATTTTAAACCAGTTTGCGAGAGAATATTTTCTAATTTTAAAGTCCATCTTCTTAAGGCTTTAGTTTATTAAGAAATAGCTCGATACTTTTATCAAAATCATTTAAAATTTGTTATCATCAAAATCAATATTAATTACGTATTTATATTGTAATGACCATGTTAATTAGGACTGAATGGGCAGAACCTTGAGGACTGCCTATGCCAAATAGGCGGGCACTGTCTAAAAAAGTGGTAAGTCCAGGTCCCCAAGTTCGTCCATACCGCAAAAATACAACAGGTGGGCTATAACCTTGGGCGGTCGGGCTGCTTGAGATTCAGTTGAGGAATGAAGCCGAGACTTTGAGGGGTCTCCATGTGTCAAAAAAATAGGCTCTGTGGTGACAGCATCAAAAATAAGTGCAGGTCAGGTCCCCAGTTCGTCGCCCATGTAAAAATACCCAAAGCAGGTGGGCTATAGAGGCATGAGGTGGGCCAAGTTCGTCCGCCGGACTCGGAATGGGGCCAGACTTTGCGAGGGGCCTCCGTGTGCCAAAAAAAGGCCGTGAGAACAGCCGCACCCAAAAATAAGCACCCGAAGGACCGGTCCCCAAGTTAAGTCACTGTGAAATATACCTGAACAGGTGGCCTATAGCAGGGGGTGGGGTTGGCGAAGTTAAATCCATGGGACTCAGGAATGGGGCAGAGACTTTGCAAGGGCCTCCGTGTGCCAAAAATAGGTCCACCAGCACAGGCGCCCGGTCCAGTCCCCAGTTCGTAAAATGCTCAGCGGGTGGGCTATAGCCTTAGGGGTGGAGGCTGGCCAGTTAAGTCATGGGACTCGAAATGGGGCCAGACTTTACGAGGGGCATCCGTGTGCCAAAAATAGGCTACGGCCACAGCCGGACCCAAAAATAAGTGCCCGAAGGTCCCGTCCCCAAGTTTGTTTGCCGTAAAAATGCCCAAAAATCGAGTGGGCTATAGCCTTGGGGGGTTGGGCTGTAAGTTAAATCCTCTTTTGACTCGGAATAGGGCCAAACTTTGCGAGGGGCCTCCGTGTGCCGATGTCCATCGCCACCCAGCCGCACCAAAATAAAGTCTGAAGGTCAGGTCCCCAAGTTAAATCCGCCCTTGCTTAATGTAACGAAACAGGTGGCTATAGCATAGAGGGTGTTACTGGCCATGTTAATCCATGGGACATGGAATGAGCCCAGACTTTGTGAGGGGCCTCCGTGTGCCAAACATAGGCCACGGGCACAGCCGCGTCCAAAAATAAGCACCTGAAGGTCCGGTCCCCAAGTTCGTCCGCCGAAAAAATGCCCAAAAAACGGGTGGGCTATAGCCTTGGGGGGTGGGGCTGGCCAAGTTTGTCCGCCGGACTCGGAATGGGGCCAGACTTTGCGAGGGGCCTCCGTGTGCCAAAAATAGGCCGCGGGCACAGCCGCGCCCAAAAATAAGCGCCCGAAGGTCCGGTCCCCAAGTTAAATCCCATGAAAATGCCCAAGCGGTGGGCTATAGCCTTGGGTGGTGGGGCTAGCCAAGTTAATCCACCGGACTCGGAATGCAGCCAGACTTGCGAGAGGCCTCCGTGCAAAAATAGGCAGCTGGCACGTCTTATAAAGTAAGCGCCAGAAGGTCCGTCCCGAGGAAGTCTCACATGAAATTTATGAAAAGCAGGTGGGCTATAGCCTTGGGGGGGGGGCTGGCCAAGTTAATCCGCCCGGACTCAGAATGGAGTCCATACTGCGAGGGCCTCCGTGTGCCAATGTCATAGGCAGCCGTGCCAAAATAAGCGCCAAAGTCGTCCCCAAGATTAACCCATGAAAATATGCAAAAATGAATTGGGCTATACTTGGGGGGTTGGGCTGTGGATCAAATCACTGACTCGGAATGGGGCCAAATTTTGCGAGGGGCCTCCGTGTGATCGCTTGTGAACTGTGAACAAAAATAAAGTCTGAAGGTCGGTCCCAAGTTAAATCCGCCCTTGTAAAAATGGCTCTTGAAGCCTATAGCCTTGAGGGGTGTTGCTGGCCATGTTCGTCCGCCGGACTCGGAATGAGGCCAGACTTTGTGAGGGGCCTCCGTGTGCCAAACAGCGGCCACGGGCGCAACCGCGCCCAAAAATAAGCACCTGAAGGTCCGGTCCCCAAAGTTAATCCATGAAAAAATGCCCAGCAGGTGGGCTATAGCAGGAGGTGGGGCTGGCCAAGTTGTCCATCCGCCCGGACTGATGGGAGCCAGACTTTGCGAGGCCTCCTTGTGCAAAAATAGGCCTTGAGCACAGCGCCCACAAATAAAGCGCCGAGGTTCGGTCCCCATGTTAAATGCCAAAAATGCAAACGGGTGGGCTATAGCCTTGGGGGGAGGGGCCGGCCATGTTCGTCCGCCGGACTCGGAATGGGGCCACACTTTGTGAGGGGCCTCCATGCAACAAAAATATGCCACGGGCACTGCTGCGCCAAAAAATAACCCTCGAATGTCCAGTCCCCAAGTTAATCCATGAAAATACAAGCAGGTGGGCTATAGCCTTGAAGTGCGGCTGTAAGATTCGTTAGCGGACTTGGAATGGGGCCATACTTTGCGAGGGGCCTCCGTGTGCCAAACATAGGCCATGGACACAGCAGCGCCCAAAAATAAGCACCGAGGTCGGTCCCAAGTTCGTCCATGAAAATGCCCAGCAGTTGGGCTATAGCACTTAGGGAGGGCGGCCATGTTGATCGCCCGGACTCGGAATGGGGCCACACTTTGTGAGGGGCCTCCATGCAACAAAAATATACACAGTCTGGCAGCAAAAAAATAACCCCCTGAATGTCCCGTCTCCAAGTTAGATCCTTATGAAAATACCATGGGTGGGCTAGCACTTGAAGTCTGGCCAGTTAGATTCGGGACTTGGAATGGGGCCATACTTTGCGAGGGGCCTCCGTGTGCCAAACATAGGCCATGGACACAGCCGCGCCCAAAAATAAGCACCCGAAGGTCCGGTCCCCAAGTTAATCCATGTAATGCCCAAAAATGGGTGGGCTATAGCACTTGGGGGTGGGGCTGAGTTAAATCGTCATGGGACTAGGAATGGAGGCAGAACTTTGCGAGGCCTCCGTGTGCCCAAATAGGCCTTGAACTGGCCGTGCCCAATAATAAGAGGCCGAAGGTCCGGTCCGCAAGTTCGTCGGACGCAAAAATAACCAAAAACCGGGTGGGCTATAGCCTTGGGGGGAGGGAATGGCCATGTTCGTCCGCCGGACTCGGAATGTGGCCATACTTTGCGAGGGGCCTCCCTATGCCAAAAATAGGCCACGGACACAGCCTCGCCCAAAAATAAGAGGCCAGTTCAGTCCCCAAGTTAAATCCATGTAATGCCCAAAAAACGGGTGGGCTATAGCCTTGGGGAGTGGGGCTGGCCAGGATTCATCCGCCCTTGGACTGAATGAGGCCAGACTGCGAGGGCCTCGTGTGCAAAAATAGGCCAAAGAGAATAGCAGCAAAATAAGCACCGAAGGTCAGTCCCAAGTTAAGTCCGCCATGAAAATGCCCAGCAGGTGGCCTATAGCCTTGAGGGTGGCGGTAGCCAGGAGTTCGTCCGCCGGACTCAGATAGGGCAGACTTTGCGAAAGGCCTCCGTGTCAAAAAATAGGAGGTGGCAGTCGCCCAAAATAGCGCCAGTCCGGTACCCAAAGTTGAAGCATAAAAATGAGGTGGCCTCGCTAGCCAAGTGGGACTATGGGGCGAACTTTGCGAGCCTCCAAAAAATAGGAAGTGGTCGCCCAAAATAAGCGAGGTCCAGTACTAGGATTCGCCTCAAAAATGCCCAAAAAATGGGTGGGCTATAGCCTTGGGGGGAGGGGATGGCCATGTTCGTCCGCCGGACTCGGAATTGGGCCAGACATTGCAAGGGGCCTCCCTATACCAAAAATAGGCCACGGGCAGAGCCGCGCCCAAAAATAAGCGGCTGAAGGTCCGGCCCCTAGTTCGTCCGCCACAAAAATGCTGAAAAAACGGGTGGGCTATAGCCTTGGGGGGAGGGGATGGCCAAGTTCGTCTGCCGAACTCGAAATGGGGTCAGACATTGCATGGGGCCTCCCTATGCAAAAAATAGGTTTCTGATGGCACAGCGCCCAAAATAAGCGGCCGAATGTCGTCCCAAGTTAGATCCATAAAAAGCGGGTGGGCTATAGCCTTGGGGGGTGGGGCTGGCGAAGTTCGTCCGTCCGACTCGGAATGGGGCTAGACTTTGCGAGGGGGCTCCGTGTGCCAAAAATAGGCCACGGGCACAGCCGCGCCCAAAAATAAGTGACCGAAGGTCCGTTCCCAAGTTTGACCGCCGCAAAAATGCCCAAAAAATGGGTGGGCTATAGCCTTGGGGGGTAGGGCGGGCCAAGTTCGTCCGCCGGACGTGGAATGGGGCCAGCCTTTACGAGGGGCCTCCGTGTGCCAATAATAGGCCGCGGGCACAGCCGCATCCAAAAATAAGCGCCCGAAGGTTCGGTCCCCAAGTTCGTCCGTCGCAAAAATGCCCAAAAAACGGGTGGGCTATAGCCTTGGGGGGAGGACATGGCCAAGTTCGTCCGCCGGACTTGGAATGGGGCCAGACTTTGTGAGGGGCCTCCGTGTGCCAAAAATAACCACCCGAAGGTCCTGTCCCCAAGTTCGTCCCCCGTAAAAATGCCCAAAAAACGGGTGGGCTATAGCCTTTGGGGGTGGGGCTGGCCAAGTTCGTCCGCCGGACTCGGAATGGGGCCAGACTTTGCGAGGGACCTCCGTGTGCCAAAAATAGGCCGCGGGCACAGCCGCGCACAAAAATAAGTGCCAGACGGTCCCGTCCCCAAGTTAAATCCGCCCTTGAAAATGCCCAGCAGGTGGGCTATAGCATTGGGGGTGGGGCTAAGATGCGTCTGCCGGGACTCGGAATGGGGCAGACTTTGCGAGAGCCTCCTTGTACCAAAAATAGAGTAGCGGACACAGCAGCCCAAAAAATGAAGAGCGGTCCCCAAGATTAGATCCGTCAAAATGCTGGCATTGTAGCCACAGTGGGTGGGGCTGGCCATGGTCGTCCGCCGGACTCGGAATGGGGCCAGACATTGCGAGGGGCCTCCGTGTGCCAAAAATAGGCCGTGGGTACTGCCGCTCCCAAAAATAGGCACCCGAAAGTCCCGTCCCCAAGTTCGTCCGCCGCAAAAATGCCCAAAAAACGGGTGGGCTATAGCCTTGGGTGGAGGGGCTGGCCAAGTTTGTCCGCCGGATGCAGAATGGGGCCAAACTTTGCGAGGGGCCTCCGTGTGCCAAAAATAGGCTGCAGACATTGCCGCGTCCAAAAATTAGCGCCCGAAGGTCCAGTCCCCGTTAAATCCTTGAAAAAATGCCCAAGCGGATGGGCTATAGCCTTGGGGAGGGGCTGGCAAGTCGTCCGGACTCGAATGAGGCGGGACTTTGCGAGGACCTCGTGTGCCAAAAATAGGCCAGGCGACCTGGCATGATACAAAAATAAGTGCCCAGTCCAGTCCCCAAGTCGCGCGAAAATGCCCAAAAAACGGGTGGGCTATAGCATTGGGGGGTGGGGCTGGCCAAGTTCGTCTGCCGGACTCGGAATGGGGCCAGACTTTGCGAGGGGCCTCCTTGTGCCAAAAATAGGGCGCGGACACAGCCGCGCCCAAAAATAAGCCCCCGAAGGTTCGGTCCTAAGTTAAATCCGTCATAATGCCCAGCGGTGGGTTTGTAGCCTTGGTGGGTGGGGCTGGCCATGGTCGTCCGCCGGACTCGGAATGGGGCCAGACTTTGCGAGGGGCCTCCGTGTGCCAAAAATAGCCCGCGGGCACTGCCCAAAAGCGCCGAGGTCCCATCCCAATTCCGTCAGCAGTAAAATGCCCAAGCAGGTGGGCTATAGCCTCGGGGAGAGGGGCTGGCCAAGTTCGTCCGCCGGACTCGGAATGGGGCAAGACTTTGCGAGGGGCCTCCGTCTGCCAAAAATAGGCCTCGGGCACTGCCGTGCCCAAAAATAAGCATCCGAAGGTCCGGTCCCCAAGTTTTTTCGCCGCAAAAATGTCCAAAAAACGGGTGGGCTATAGCCTTGGGGGTTGGGGCTGGCCAAGTTCTTCCGCCGGACTCGGAATGGGGCCAGACTTTGCGAGGGGCCTTCGTGTGCCATAAATAGGCCGCGGGCACAGCCGCGCCCAAAAATAAGCACCCGAAGGTCCGGTCCCCAAGTTAAATCCTTGTAATCTAAAAAAACGGGTGGGCTATAGCCTTGGGGGGTGGGGCTGGCCAAGTTCGTCCGCCGGACTCGGAATGGGGCCAGACTTTGCGAGGGGCCTCCGTGTGCCAAAAATATGCCGTGGGCACAGCCGTGCCCAAAAATAAGCGTCCGAAGGTCCGGTCCCAAGTTAAATCTGTAAAAATAAGCGGGTGCTATAGCCTTGGGGGTGGGGCTAGCCAAAGTTAATCGCTTTGACTCGGAATGGGACCCGACTTTGCGAGGGGCCTCCGTGCGCAAAAATGAGTCATGAGCACTAAACACCAGTCGGTCCCCAAGTTAAGTCATGCAAAATACCCAGCAGGTGGGCTATAGCCTTGGGGGGTGGGGCTGGCCAAGTTCGTCCGCCGGACTCAGAATGGGGCCAGACTTTGCGAGGGGCCTCCGTGTGCCAAAACTAGGCCATGGGTACAGCCGCGCCCAAAAATAAGCGCCCGAAGGTCCGGTCCCCAAGTTCGTCCGCCGCAAAAATGCCAAAAAAACGGGTGGGCTATAGCCTTGGGGGGAGGGGCTGGCCAAGTTCGTCCGCCGGACTCGGAATGGGGCAAGACTTTGCGAGGGGCCTCCGTGTGCCAAAAATAGGCCTCGGGCACAGCCGTGCCCAAAAATAAGCATCCGAAGGTCCGGTCCCCAAGTTTTTTCGCCGCAAAAATGCCCAAAAAACGGGTGGGCTATAGCCTTGGGGGTTGGGGCTGGCCAAGTTCGTCCGCCGGACTCGGAATGGGGCCAGACTTTGTGAGGGACCTCCGTGTGCCAAAAATAGGCTGCAGTCTGGCGCCCAAAATCGCCGAAGGTTGG
Source organism: Citrus cavaleriei (assembly GCA_030448925.1). NCBI lineage: Eukaryota > Viridiplantae > Streptophyta > Magnoliopsida > Sapindales > Rutaceae > Citrus > Citrus cavaleriei. The sequence goes on along the minus strand of JAUJEN010000376.1, from coordinate 19,068 downwards.
GTCCCATGTTAGATCCTTGTAAAAATGCCCAGCAGGTGGGCTATAGCCTTGGGGGAGGGTTAGCCAAGATTTCCGCCGTACTCGGAATGGGGCCAGACTTTGTGAGGAGCCTCCGTGTGCCAAAAATAGGCCGAGGGCACAGCAGCCCTTAAAAATAAAGCGCCTGAGGTCCGTCCCCCAAGATAAATCCATGTAATGCCCAAAAAAGGGGTGGGCTATAGCCTTAGGGGGTGAGGCTGGCCAAGTTCGTCCGCCTGACTCGGAATGGGACCAGACTTTGCGAGGGTCCTCCATGTGCCAAAAAAAGGCCGCGGGCGCAGCTGCACCCAAAAATAAGCGCCCGAAGGTCCGGTCCCCAAGTTCGTCCGCCGCAAAAATACCCAAAAAACGGGTGGGCTATAGCCTTGGTGGGAGGGGATGGCTGAAATACAAGTATGCAACCCAAGAGGGGGGGTGAATTGGGATTCTAAAAAATTATTCACTTTATTAAAGAAAATCTTAATGCAATTATAAATCAAATTCAAAGCCTTTCGATTAGCCTTTCCATTCTTGGTCATTTCCGTTTGTCATAAACGGTTAGAGCTTTAGGCATTATGTCGCTCTCTGGTGTTAATCGGTTAACCGTTTAAAATAAACGGTTCACCGTTAAGTTCCAGTAACCTTCCCATCTTTTGTGTTTTCCGTTTTTCATAAACGGTTAGAGGTTTAAGAAATATGTTGCTCTCTGGCTGTTATCGGTTAACCGTTTAAATAAACGGTTCACCGTTTATAACCAGAATTGCATTTTAAACCAGTTTTTGCAGAGAATCTTTTTCTAATTTTAAAGTCCATCTTTTACTAAGGCTTTCGTTTATTAAGAAATAGCTCCAATACTTTTATCAAAAATCATTTAAAATTTGTTATCATCAAAATCAATATTATTAACATATTTATGTTAACAATGGCCATGTTCGTCCGCCGGACTCGGAATGGGGCCAGACCTTGCGAGGGGCCTGCCTATGCCAAAAATAGGCCACGGGCACAGCCTCGCCCAAAAATAAGAGGCCGAAGGTCCGGTCCCCAAGTTCGTCCGCCGCAAAAATGCCCAAAAAACGGGTGGGCTATAGCCTTGGGGGGTGGGGCTGGCCAAGTTCATCCGCCGGACTCGGAATGGGGCCAGACTTTGCGAGGGGCCTCCGTGTGCCAAAAATAGGCCGCGGGCACAGCCGCGCCCAAAAATAAGCACCCGAAGGTCCGGTCCCCAAGTTCGTCCGCCGCAAAAATGCCCAAAAAACGGGTTGGCTATAGGCTTGGGGGGAGGGGATGGCTGAAATACAAGTATGCAACCCAAGAGGGGGGGTGAATTGGGATTCTAAAAAATTATTCAATTTATTAAAGAAAATCTTAATGCAATTATAAATCAAATTCAAAGCCTTTCCATTAGCCTTTCCATTCTTGGTGATTTCCGTTTGTCATAAACGGTTAGAGCTTTAGGCATTATGTCGCTCTCTGGTGTTAATCGGTTAACCGTTTAAAATAAACGGTTCACCGTTAAGTTCGATAACCTTCCCATCTTTTTTTCCGTTTTTTCATAAGCGGTTAGAGAGTTTAAAATATATTGCTCTGGCTGGATTATCGGTTAGTTAAATAAGCAGTTACCGTTTATAACAGTACATTTAAACCGTTTTGGAGAATATTTTTCTAATTTTAAAGTCCATCTTTTACTAAGGCTTTCGTTTATTAAGAAATAGCTCCAATACTTTTATCAAAAATCATTTAAAATTTGTTATCATCAAAATCAATATTATTAACATATTTATGTTAACAATGACCATGTTCGTCCGCCGGACTCGGAATGGGGCCAGACCTTGCGAGGGGCCTGCCTATGCCAAAAATAGGCCACAGCCCTCAAAAAAGTGGCCGTGGGTCCGGTCCCCCTTGTAAAAATGCCCAAAAAGCAGGTGGGCTATAGCCTTGGCAGTCCCGGGCCAGAATGAGGCAGAGACTTTGTGAGGTCTCCATGTGTCAAAAAAAGGCTGGTGGCAGCATCAAAAATAAGTGAAGGTCCGGTCCCCAAGTTAATCCCTTGTAAAAAATGCCCAAGCAGGTGGGCTATAGCCAGGCGAGGTGGGAGATGATCCAGCCGGGACTCGGGAATGAGGCCGGATGCGAGGGGCCTCCAGGTGTGCAAAAAAGGCCGTGAACAGCCGCACCAAAATAAGCACCGAAGGACCGGTCCCCAAGTTAAGTCACTTGTAAATATGCCCAAACAACGGGTGGCCTTTATAGCAGGGGGTGGGGTTGGCGAGAGTTAAATCGGACTCGAATGGGGCCGAGACTTTGCAAGGGCCTCCGTGTGCCAAAAATAGGTCTGACAGGCACTCGCCCAACAGTCCGATCCCCAAAGTTCGTACACAAAAATGCTCAAAAGGTGAAATTGGGCTATAGCCGTGGGGGGGGGGGCTGGCCAAGTTAGATCCAGCCCGGACTTCGAAATGGGGCCGAGACTTCCCCGAGACATCCGTGTGCAAAAATGAGCTACTGGCCAGGACCCAAAAATAAGTGCCCGAAGGTCCCGTCCCCAAGTTTGTTTGCCGTAAAAATGCCCAAAAATCGAGTGGGCTATAGCCTTGGGGGGTTGGGCTGGCCAAGTTCGTCCTCCTGACTCGGAATAGGGCCAAACTTTGCGAGGGGCCTCCGTGTGCCAGTAATACGCCACCGGCACAGCCGCACCCAAAAATAAGAGTGCGAAGGTCCGGTCCCCAAGTTCGTCCGCCGCAAAAATGCCCAAACAACGGGTGGCCTATAGCCTTGAGGGGTGTTGCTGGCCATGTTCGTCCGCCGGACATGGAATGAGCCCAGACTTTGTGAGGGGCCTCCGTGTGCCAAACATAGGCCCAGGCTTGGCGATCAAAATAAGCACCTGAAGGTCAGTCCCCAAGTTAAGATCCATGAAAAAATGCCCAAAAAACGGGTGGGCTATAGCCTTGGGGGGTGGGGCTGGCCAAGTTCGTCCGCCGGACTCGGAATGGGGCCAGACTTTGCGAGGGGCCTCCGTGTGCAAAAAATAGGCCGCGGGCACAGCCGCGCCCAAAAATAAGCGCCCGAAGGTCCGGTCCCCAAGTTCGTCCGCCGCAAAAATGCCCAAAAAACGGGTGGGCTATAGCCTTGGGGGGTGGGGCTGGCCAAGTTCGTCCGCCGGACTCGGAATGGGGCCAGACTTTGCGAGGGGCCTCCGTGTGCCAAAAATAGGCCGCGGGCACAGCCGCGTGCCAAAATAAGCGCCGAGGTCCATCCCCAAGTTCGTCTGAAATTCCCAACAGGTGGGCTATAGCCTTGGGGGGTTGGGCTGGCCAGATCGTCCCGGACGGTTCGGAATGGAGTCCCATGCTGCGAGGGGCCTCATGTAATGTCATACCGCGGGCAACCGTGCAAAATAAGCGCCCAGTCCCGTCCCCGTCTGAAAAATGCCCAAATCGGGTGAGGCTATAGCCTTGGGGAGTTAGGCTAGCCAAGATTAAATCCACGCCTGACTCGAATGGGGCCAAACTTTGCGAGGGTCCTCCATGTGCCAATAATCCTTGTGAACTGGCAGACAAAAATAAAGTCTGAAAGGTCAGGTCTAAGTTAAATCCGCAAAAATGGCCAAACAACGGGAAGCCTATAGCCTTGAGGGGTGTTGCTGGCCATGTTCGTCCGCCGGACTCGGAATGAGGCCAGACTTTGTGAGGGGCCTCCGTGTGCCAAACATAGGCCACGGGCGCAACCGCGCCCAAAAATAAGCACCTGAAGGTCCGGTCCCCAAGTTCGTCCGCCGAAAAAATGCCCAAAAAACGGGTGGGCTATAGCCTTGGGGGGAGGGGCTGGCCAAGTTTGTCCGCCGGACTCGGAATGGGGCCAGACTTTGCGAGGGGCCTCCGTGTGCCAAAAATAGGCCGCGGGCACAGCCGCGCCCAAAAATAAGCGCCCGAAGGTTCGGTCCCCATGTTCGTCTGCCGCAAAAATGCCCAAAACACGGGTGGGCTATAGCCTTGGGGGGAGGGGCCGGCCATGTTCGTCCGCCGGACTCGGAATGGGGCCACACTTTGTGAGGGGCCTCCATGCAACAAAAATATGCCACGGTCACAGCCGCGCCAAAAAATAACCCCCTGAATGTCCCGTCTCCAAGTTCGTCCGCCGCAAAAATACCCAAAAAACGGGTGGGCTATAGCCTTGGGGGCCCTAATAAGATTCGCGGACTTGGAATGGGGAATATACTGCGAGGGCCTCCGTGTGTAAACATACGGACCCACAGCCTTAAAATAAGCACCAGAAGGTCCGGTCCCCAAGTTAAATCGCCCATGAAATGCCCAGCAGTTGGGCTATAGCACTTAGGGGGGCAGCCATGTTATCCACCCGGACTCGGAATGGGGCCACACTTTGAGAGGGGCCTCCATGCAACAAAAAATATACTTGCAGTCACAGCCAGCGAAAAATAACCCCTGAATATCCCGTCTCCAAGTTAGTCCATGAAAATACCCAGCAGGTGGGCTATAGCCTTGGGGGTCTTGGCCAAGATTCGTTCGCGGAGTTGGAATGGGGCCATACTGCCGAGGAAGGCCTCCGTGTGCAAACATAGGCCATGGTTACAGCCTGGCGCCCAAAAATAAACACCGAAGGTCGGTCCCCAAGTTAGATCCCTTGTAAAAAATGCCCAAAAATGGGTGGGCTATAGCCTTGGGGGTGGGGCTGGCGAGTTAAATCCGTCATGGGACTAGGAATGGGGCCAGAACTTTGCGAGGGGCCTCGTGTGCCCAAAATAGGCATGAGCACAGCCGTGTAATAATCTGAGGCGAAGGTCCGAGTCCATAAGTTAAATGGACGACCTTGAAAAATAACCAAAAAAGGTGGAGCTATAGCACTTGGGGAGGAATGGCCATGTTAAGTCCTTGGGACTCGGGAATGTAGCCATACTGCGAGGCCTCCATGCAAAAATAGGCCCGCGGACAGCCTCGCCCAAAAATAAGAGGCAGTTCGGTCCCCAGAGTTACGTCCGCCCGTAAAAATGCCCAAGCAGGTGGGCTATATGGCACTTGGGAGTGGGGCTGGCCAAGTTCATCCATGGGACTCGGAATGAACTTTGCGAGGAGGCCTCAAGTGTGCCTTAAAAAATAGGGCAGCGAGCAGCCCAAAAATAAAACCCGAAGGTCAGTCCCCAAGTTAAGATCCGCCCCTTGTAAAAATGGGTAAGCATGGTGGGCTATAGACTTGGGGGGGTGGGGCTGGCCAAGTTAAATCCATGGGACTGAGAATCACAGCCAGACATTGCGAAGACCTTAGTGTTAAAAAAATAGGCCTTGAGGCATAACAGCCCATAAAAATAAGCGCCCAGCTCCAGTCCCAAGTTTGTCCATACAAAAATGCCCAAGCAGTGGGCGTAGCCTGTAGGAGGATGGCCAGAGTTAAGTCATACAGTGACGAATGGGGCAGACTATCACAGGCCTCAATGTACAAAAAAAAAATAGGGCCTTGAAACACAACCGTGCCCTAAAAATAAGCCAAAGTTCGGTCCTGGTTAAGTGCTTGTAATGCCCAGCAGGTGCGCTATAGCCTTGGGGGGTGGGGCGGGCCAAGTTCGTCCGCCGTACTCGGAATGGGGTCAGACTTTGCGACGGTCCTCCGTGTGCCACAAATAGGCTGGGGGCTTAGCCGTGACAAAAAATGAGCGCCCGAAGGTCCGGTCCCCAAGTTCGTCCGCCCATGAAAAAAAATGCCATAAGCAGGCGGGCTATAGTTGGGGGTGGGGCCTGGACAAGTTCGTCCGTACTCAGAATGGGGCCCAGACTTTGAGGTCCTCCGTGTGTGCCAAAAATAGGCCAGACACAGGCGCTCACAAATAAGTGCAGAAGGACCGGTCCCCAAATTCAGACGCTGTAATACCAACGCAGGTGGGCTATAGTGTTGGGGGTTGGGAGGCCAAGCCAGTTCGATCCAGCATGGGACTCGAATAGAGGCCAGACTTCTGCGAGGCCTCCGTGTGTACTTAAAAAAATAGGTCATGGGCAGTGCGCCAAAAAATAGAGTGCCTGGTCCGGTCCCCAAGTTGACCATAGAAAAAATGCCAAAAAATGGGTGGGCTATAGCCTTGGGGGGTGGGCGGGCCAAAGTTAAATACGCCATTACTCGGAATCAGGGTCAGAACTGCGATGGGCCTCGTGTGCCACAAATAGGCTACAGACTTGCGTGATAAAAATGAGCGACAGTCAGGTCCCCAAGTTCGTCATGCAAAATGCCAAAATAGCAGATTGGGCTATAGCCTTGGGGGAGGGGATGTGCCAAGATTACGTCATACGACTCGAGATGGGGCGAGACTATAGGCGCCTCAATGTACAAAAATAGGCCTTGCACTGGCCGTGCCCAAAAATAAGCGCCCGAAGTTCCGGTCCCCAATTTGTCCAAAAATGCCAAAAAGGGTGGGAAATATAGCCCAGGGGAAATTAGAGGCGGGCAGGATTAGATCATGCGTGTACTTTCGAATGGGTCGAACTTTGCAGCGGTCCTCCGTGTGCCACAAATAGGCTGGGGGCTTAGCCGTGACAAAAAATGAGCGCCCGAAGGTCCGGTCCCCTAACCGTCCATTGAAAATGCCCAGCAGGCGGGCTATAGCCTTGGGCGTGGGCTGGACAAGGATTAGATCCATGGGACTCGAGAATGGGGCCGGACTTTGTGAGGACTCCGTGTACCAAAAATAGGCCAGCAGGTGCCTTCAAAAATACATGCCAGGTCCCCTCCCCAAGTTAGATCCGCCCTTGGAAAATGGCCAGCAGGTGGGAGGTATAGCCTTAGCAGGGGATTGGGCTGCCAAGGATTCGTCCATGGGACTCGGAATGGGCCAGGACTGCGAAGCCTCCATGTGCCAATAATAGGCCGCAGACACAGCCGCGCCCAAAAATAAGCGTCCGAAGGTCCGGTCCCCATGTTCGTCCACCGCAAAAATGCCCAAAAAACGGGTGGGCTATAGCCTTGGGGGGTGGGGCTGGCCATGTTCATCCGCCAGACTCGGAATGGAGCCAGACCTTGCGAGGGGCCTCCGTGTACCACAAATAGGGCACGGGCACGGCTGCACCCAAAAATAAGTGCCCGAAGGTCCGGTCGCCATGTTTTTCCGCCGCCAAAATGCCAAAAAAATGGGTGGGCTATAGCCTTGGGGGTTAGGGAGGCTGGCCAAAGTTAAATCCATGGGACTGGAGGGACCAGACTTTGCGAGGGAACCGTCGTGTGCCATAAATAGGCATGAACACAGCAGCGTCAAAAATAAGTGCCGAAGGTCCGGTCCCACACAAGTTAAGTCATGAAAATACCAAGCAGCTTGAATTGGGCTATAGCAGGGGGAGTGCGAGGCTGGCCAAGTTAGATCGTCCATGGAGCTCGAGAATGGGGCCCGGACTGCGAGGGGCCTCCGTGTGCCAAAACTAGGCCATGGGTACAGCCGCGTCAAAAAATAAACCCCCGAAGGTCCGGTCCCCAAGTTAATCATGAAATACCCAGCAGGTGGGCTATAGCACTTGGGGGTGCTGGTAGCCAGGATTCGTCCGCCGAGACTGAGAATGGGGCCAGACTTTGCGAGGCCTCAGGTGTGCAAAACTAGGCCATGTGGCAGCGCCAAAAATGAAGAAGGTCCAGGTCCCCCAAAAATAAAATGCCCAAGCGGGTGGACTAGCGCTTGGGGGATGGGGCTGTGAGTTCTCGTCCACTTGGACTGGGGAACCCAGAACTTTCTTGGACTTCATGTACCAAATATAGGCAGCGAACTTTGTGCCAGCATACAAAATAAAAGCATGAGGTCGGTCCCCTGAGTTCGATCCCTTGTAATACCCAGTGGGCTATAGCCTTAAGGGGTCTGCGGCTAGCCAAGTTAGATCCACAGGGCTCAGGAGAATGGGGCCAGACTTTCTGCGAGGCCTCCGTGTTACCAAAAACCCATGGAATTTTGGTAAGCGCCCAAAATAAAGCGCCCAGAAGGTCCAGTCCCCAGTTAAATCCATGTAATACCAGCAGGTGGGCTATAGCCTTGGGGTCTTGACAAAATCCATGAACTAGAATGGGGCGGACTTTTAGGGGGCCTCCGTGTGCCAAAAGCCTCAAATGCCTCCAGGTGTCTGCAAAAAACAGAGCCATAAGTACAACCCAGCCAATTGCGCCCAAAAATAAGTGCCTTAGAAAGTCCGGTCCCGAAATCGTCCACTTCCGCTGCAATGATGCCCTTGGCAGTGGACTATAGCCTTGGGGAATTAGTGGGGCGCAGATGGAATGGACTAGAATGGGGCCTTGGCTTGACTTCGCGCAAAAATAGGCAGCGAGCACGGCCGCGCCAAAATCATGAAGGTCGGTCTAAGTTAGTCAATCAAAATTGGAAGGCTATATAGCAGGGGTCTGTAGCCGATTAAATCGCCTCGAGAATGGGCTGAGAACTGCGGCCTTTCCGTGTGCAGCAAAGGCCATAAATTGTACAGCAGCGCCCAAAATAAGTGCCTGAAAGGTCCAGTCCCCAAAGTTAATCCTTGAAAATAAATAGCAGGTGGACTATAGCAGAAATTATCGTCCTTGGGACTCAATGGGGCGAACTGCGGCGACCAGTGTACCAAAAAATAGCAGCGAGGCACAGCGCCAAAATAAGCACCAGAAGGTCCGGTCCCCAAGTTGATCCAGCCACCCAGCGAATTAGCCTTGAAAGTGCGGCTGGCAAGTTCATCCATGAGACTCGAGAATGGGGAGCCAGACTTTGCGAAACCTCGTGTGCCAAAAGCTTAAGGCCATGGGTACAGCAGCGCCCAAAAATAAAGCGCCGAAGGTCCGGTCCCAAGTTAAGTCATGCTTAATACCAGCAGTTGAGCTATAGCACTTGGGGAGTGCGGCTGGCCAAGTTAAATCCTTGGACCGAGAATGGGGCGGACTGCGAGAGCCTCATCGTGTTAAAACTAGGCCATAGGTAGCCAGCGCCCAGAAATAAGTGCCGAAGGTCCGGTCCCCAAAAAATCGTCCTTTCTGTGATACCCAGCAGGTGGACTATAGCCTTGGGGGGTGGGGCTGGCCAAGTTCGTCCGCCGGACTCAGAATGGGGCCAGACTTTGCGAGCGACTTCCATGTACCAAAAATAGGCAGCGGGCACAGCCGCGCCCAAAAATAAGCGCCCGAAGGTCCGGTCCCCAAGTTAGATCGCCCTTGTAAAATACCCAGCAGTGGGCTATAGCCTTGAGGGGTGCGGCTGGCCAGGATCCGTCCATGTGGACTGAAATGGGGCCAGATTTTCTGCGAGGGGGCCTCGTGTAAAAAAACCCATGGGTGGCGCCCAAAAATAAGCTCCCGAAGGTCCGGTCCCAAAATGTCCTTGTAAAATGCCCAGCAGGTGGTCTATAGCCTTGGGGGGTGGGGCTGGCCAAGAGATCATCAGCCGGGACTTCGAGAATGGGGCCAGACTGCGAAAGCGACTTCCGTGTACCAAAAATGAGGCGAAGCCCAGCGCCCAAAATAAGCACCGAAGGTCGGTCCCGAGTTAGTTCGCCCATGAATGCCAAAAAAACGGGTGGGCTATAGCCTTGGGGGGAGGGGCTGGCCAAGTTCGTCCGCCGGACTCGGAATGGGGTAAGACTTTGCGAGGGGCCTCCGTGTGCCAAAAATAGGCCTCAGGCACAGCCGTGCCCAAAAATAAGCGTCCGAAGGTCCGGTCCCCAAGTTTTTTCGCCGCAAAAATGCCAAAAAACGGGTGGGCTATAGCCTTGGGGTTTGGGGCTGGCCAAGTTCTTCCGCCGGACTCGGAATGGGGCCAGACTATGCGAGGCGCCTCAATGTACAAAAAATAGGCCGCGGGCACAGCCGTGCCCAAAAATAAGCGCCCGAAGGTCCGGTCCCCATGTTCGTCCGCCGCAAAAATGCCCAAAAAATGGGTGGGCTATAGCCTTGGGGGGTGGGGCTGGCCAAGTTCGTCCGCCGGACTCGGAATGGGGCCAGACTTTGCGAGGGGCCTCCGTGTGCCAAAAATAGGCCGCGGGCACAGCCGCGCCCAAAAATAAGTGCCCGAAGGTCCGGTCCCCAAGTTCGTCCGCCGCAAAAATGCCCAAAAAACGGGTGGGCTATAGCCTTGGGGGGTGGGGCTGGCCAAGTTCGTCCGCCGGACTCAGAATGGGGCCAGACTTTGCGAGGGGCCTCCGTGTGCCAAAACTAGGCCATGGGTACAGCCGCGCCCAAAAATAAGCGCCCGAAGGTCCGGTCCCCAAGTTCGTCCGCCGCAAAAATACCCAGCAGGTGGCTATAGCCTTGGGGGTGGGGTTGGCCAAAGTTAGTCCGGACTCGAGAATGGAGCCGGACTTTGCGAGAGCCTCGTGTGCCAAAACTAGGCCATGGGTACAGCGCCCAAAATAAGCGCCCGAAGGTCAGTCCCAAGGATTAGATTCGCCCTTGTAAAAATGCCAAAAAACATTGGGCTATAGCACTTGCAGGCGAGGGGCTGGCCAAGTTCGTCCGCCGGACTCGGAATGGGGTAAGAGTTTGCGAGGGGCCTCCGTGTGCCAAAAATAGGCCTCAGGCACAGCCGTGCCCAAAAATAAGCGTCCGAAGGTCCGGTCCCCAAGTTTTTTTCGTAATGCCAAAAGCGGGTGGGCTATACACTTGGGGTTGGGGCTGGCCAAGTTCTTCCATGGGACTGGAATGGGCCCAGACTTTGCGGCGCCTTCGCCATAAATAGGCCAGCACAGCAGCAAAAATAAGCACCGAAGGTCGGTCCCCCAGTTAATCCATGTAAAAATACAGCAGGTGGGCTATAGCACTTGGGGAGTGGGGCTGGCCAAGGTTCCGTCCATCACTTTCGAATAGGACCAGCCTTTGAGGTCCTCCGTGTGTGCAAGAGTAGCTTGTGAGCACAGCTGCACCAAAAATAAAGCGCCTGAAGGTCCAGGTCCCCACCGTCCATGTAAATGGCCAACAGGTGGACTATAGCCGGGGGTGGGGCTGGCCAAAGTTAAAATACTCGGAATCAGACCCAGACTTTCACGGCGACTTCCGTGTGCCAAAAATAGGCAGCGGGCACAGCCACGCCAAAAAATAAGCACCCGATGGTCCAGTCCCCAAGTTAATCGACATGAAATGCCCAGCAGGTGGGCTATAGCACTTGGGGGTTAAGGCTAGATTGAGGTCGTCAGGGACTCAGAATGGGGAAAGAACTTTCTGCGAGGGGCCTTCGTGTGCCATAAATAGAGCCCTTGGACACAGCAGCAGCCAACAAATCAAGCACCGAAGGTCCGGTCCCCAGTTTCGCCCATGAAATACCAGCAGGTGGGCTATAGCATGGGGGTGGAAGCTGGCCAGTCCGCCCGGGACTCAGAATGGGGCAGACTGCGAGAACCTCCGTGTGCCAAAACAGGCCATGGGTACAGCCGTGCCCAAAAATAAGCCGAAGGTCAGGTCCATAAGTTAGATTCGCCCATGTAAAATGCGAAAAAAGCAGGTGGGCTATAGCACTTGGGGAGGGGGCTGGCCAGGATCGTCCAGCGGGACTCAGAATGGGAGTAAGACTTTGCGAGGGGCCTCCGTGTGTGCCAAAAAAATAGGCTTCAGGGCCGTGCTTAGCTCAAATGTCATCCGGTCGGTCCCCAAAGTTTTTCCTTGAAATGCTGGCAGATTGAAGTATTTAGGGTTTGGGGCTGGCCAAGTTCTTCCGCCGGACTCGGAATGGGGCGGACTTCAAAGGGCGCCGTGTGCCATAAATAGGCATGAGCTGCGGGCACCTTAATCGCACCTTGAAGGTCGGTCCCCAAAGTTCGTCCATACAAAATACCAGCAGGTGGGCTATAGCACTTGAGTGGGGCTAGCCATGTTATCCGTCATCTTGACTCGGAATGGGACCCGAGACTGCGAGGTCCTCCGTGTGCAAAGTGCCCCTTGAGCACTGGCTGCACCAAAAATAAGCTGAAGGTCAGTCCCAAGATGTCCATGCATGAAATGCCCAGCAGGTGGACTATAGCCTTGGGGGGTGGGGCGGGCCAAGTTCGTCCGCCTTACTCGGAATCGGGCCAGACTTTGCGAGCGACTTCCGTGTGCCAAAAATAGGCAGCGGGCGCAGCCACGCCCAAAAATAAGCACCCGATGGTCCGGTCCCCAAGTTAATCCATGTAAAATACCCAAGGTGGGCTATAGCACTTGGGGGTGGGCTGGCCAAGTTAATCCAGCCGGACCTGGAATGGGGCAAGACTTTGCGAGGGGCCTCCGTGTGCCAAAAATAGGCCTCGGGCACGGCCGTGCCCAAAAATAAGCATCCGAAGGTCCAGTCCCCAGAAGTTTTTCGCCATGAAAATGTCAGCAGGTGGGCTATAGCCTTGGGGTTAGGGCTAGCCAAAGTTCTTCCTTGGACTCGGAATGCGGCCAGACTTTGCGAGGCCTTGTATACATTGTCCCATAAATAGGCCCCAGCACCTTGGCAAAAATAAGCACCGAAGGTCGGTCCCCAGTTAAGTCCTTGTGAAAATACCCAACGAAAAAGCGGGTGGGCTATAGCCCGTAGAGTGAGGCTGGCCAGTTAGATCCAGTCCGGGACTCGGAATGGATCTAGACTTTGCGAGGGGCCTCCGTGTGCAAACTATACCCCGTGAGCACAGCCCGTGCCCAAAATAAAAGCGTCGAAGGTCGGTCCCAAGTTCTTCTTGTAAAAATGTAACCGCATTTATAGCCAGGGTGGGGCTGGCCAGGTTCATCCACTTTGACTCGGAATGGGACTGGGCACTGCGAGGGCCTCAGCGATTCTCAAAAATAGGTGTGAGCTACCAAAAATAGGTGCTGAGGTCCGGTCCCCAAGTTAAATCGTCCTTATGAAATGCAAGCCAAAAAGCGGGTGGTATTAAGCTATAGCACAAATGGGGAGGGAGCGTGACAAAAATACCAAGTTAAATCGGCCCGGTTCAGACTGCGGAGGTCGCTGTGTGCCATAAATAGAGCTGGTTTATAAGAAAGCCGTGACAAAAATAAGCGCCGAGGTCGGTCCCAAGTTAAAATGCCCATAAACCAAGCAAGGCCGTGGCACAACACGGCCAAAATGCTATAAGCGCTTGTAAGATGGGTGGGTCAGGGGGTGACTGGCAAGTTAGTCCGCCGGGACTCGAGAATGGGGCCAGACTTTGCGAGGGGACTCAGTGTGCCAAAACTAGGCCATGGGTACAGCACACCCAAAATAAGCATGAAGGTCGGGTCCCCAAGTTAAGTCCATGTAAAAAATGCCAGCAAAAAAAGCGGGTGGGCCTATAGCGCTTGGGAAGCTGAGGGTTTATGGGATTAGTCCATGGGACTCAGATGGGGCAAGACTTTGCGAGGGGCCTCAAATCTGCCAAAAAATAGGCCTCGCACTGCCGTGCAAAAATAAGCATCAAAGGTCAGGTCCCAAGTTTCGCCATTGAAATGTCCATCAGCAGTGGGCTATAGCCTTGGGGGGTTGGGGCTAAAGTTCTTCTTGGGACTAGAATGGGGCCGGTTCTTGAGGGGCCTTCGGTGTGCCATAAATAGGCCATGCAACATGGTACCAAAAATAAGCACCGAGGTCCGAAGTTAGGTCCACTTCCAATGGGTTATGGTGTGGCCTCTAGGCTACCGGTCCAATTCGTGCCCAGCAGGTGGGCTATAGCACCGGAATCTGGCCCAAAATAAACACAGAAAGGGCCAGGAACTTCATGAGCCTCCTCAAAACTAGGCCATGGGTACATGGAGTGCCCAAAAATAAATAGGTCGGGTCCCAGCAGAGTAAAATGCCAGCAGGTGGGGGCTATAGCCTTGGGGGAGGGGGATTAGATCCATGGGACTTCGGAATGGGGCAAGACTTTCCGGCAGACCTACTCTGTTACTTAGTGTGCCAAAAATAGGCCTCAGACTGACGGCGTTGCCTTAAAAATAAGCATCGAAGGTCAGGTCCCCAAGTTTTCCATGTATAATGTCTGGCATGTGGAGCTATGTAGGGGTTGGGGCTGGCCAGTTCTTCCGCGGACTCGGAATGGGCCGGACTTTGCGAGGCCTCCGTGTGTACCAAATAGGCTACTTGGTCACAACCGCGCCATCGCCTTGGTTGGGTCCCCATGTTAGATCCATGTGAAATGCCAAGCAGGTGGGCTATAGCCTTGGGGAGGGGTTGGCCAAGTTCGTCATGGGACTGGAATGGGGCGAGACTTTGTGAGGGCCTCCCATCAAAAATAGGCCCAGCAGACACGGTAGCATCAAAAAATAACACGAAGGTCCGTCCCCAAGTTAAATCGCCCATGTAAAAATGCCAAAAAAGGGGTGGGCTATAGCCTTAGGGGGGTGGCTGTAGGATTAAATCCGTCACGACTTCGGGAATGGGACCAGGACTTTCGAGGTCCTCCATGTGAAAAAAGGCATGGTAGCTGTGCAAAATAAGCGCCGAAGGTCCGGTCCCCAAGTTAAATCCCTTGTTATGAATACCAGCAGTGAGGCTATAGCACTTGAGTGGGAGGGATGGCTGAAATAAGTATGCAACCCAGAGGGGGTGGTGGGATTAAAAATTATTCACTTTATTAAGAAAATCTTAATGCAATTATAAATCAAATTCAAAACCTTTCGATTAACCTTTCCGTTTCTTGGTCATTGGTTTACATGTATAAGCAGTTGACTTTAAGCACTAGCATTATGTATAAGCTCTGGTGATTGTCAGTATGAATTTAAAATAAGCAGTTCACCGTTAAGTTCGATAACCTTCCATCTTTTGTGTTTAGATTTTTCATAAGCGGTTGGGGTTAAGAAATATGTTGCTCTACAATTTGTTATCGGTTAACCGTTTAAATAAGCGGTTCAGTTATAACCAATTGTACATTTTAAGCATTTTTGCGGAAGAATCTTTTCTAATTTTAAAGTCCATCTTTCTTAAGAGCTTTACGTTTATTAAGAAATAGCTCCAATACTTTTATCAAAAATCATTTAAAATTTGTTATCATCAAAATCAATATTATTAACATATTTATGTTAACAATGGCCATGTTCGTCCGCCGGACTCGGAGTGGGGCCAGACTTTGTGAGAGCCTCTAGTATGCCCGAAAAAAAATAGGCCCTGACTGTATAAGCCAAAAATAAGAGGCGAAGGTCAGGTCCCCGAAGTTCGTCGTGCATGAAATGCCCAGCTTGAATTGAGCTATAGCACTTGAGGAGTGGTGACCAAGTTCATCATGGGACCAGGAATGAGGCCCGAAGACTGCGAGAACCTAGGTATTCTTAAGCAGGCCTTGAGGAACAATGGCCTTAATCGCTTACAGATCATTAAGTTAAGTCCATGGGAAAATGTGAAATAAGTTTGGCTATAGGCTTGGGGGGAGGGGATGGCTGAAATACAAGTATGCAACCCAAGAGGGGTGAATTAGGTTCAAAAAATTATTCAATTTAGTAAGAAAATCTTAATGCAATTATAAATCAAATTCAAAAGAAACCTTTAAGATGCTTTTCAAAAGATTCTTTGATTTCAGTTTGTAAAAGTAAGCAGTTTAGAAACTTTAGGCATTATATTAAACAAATTGTCAGTTGGATTTAAAAATAAGCATTCTTAGATTGGATTCCGATAACCTTCCCATCTTTTTTTTAGTTTTTCATAAGCAGTTTAAGGTTTAGGAAAATATGTTCTTCTACAGGCATTATGGGATTAATTTAAATAAGCGATTCGTAGTTTATAACAATTGCATTCATCAGGTTTTTGCGATATTTTTCTAATTTAAGTCCATCTTTCTTAGCTTCGTTTATTAAAATAGCTCGATACTTTTATCAAAATCATTTAAAATTTGTTATCGTAAAATCTGATATTATTAACATATTTATTATGATGACCATGTTAGTCTGTGGGACCGAGATAGGGCAGGACCGCTGCGAGAACTGCTAATGTAAAATAGGCCACGGGCACAATACCAAAGCAAAAAGTGTTGGTAGGTCAGGTCCAGTTAAGTCCGTAGCCAAAGAAATGCCCAGCAGGGTGGGCTATAGCACTTTAGGCGGTGGTGGCCGAAGTTCGTCCATCGAGATTGGGAATGGGGCAGTTTGTGAGGGGTCTCCATGTGTCAAAATAGGCCCTTGAGCGTGACCCAAAAATAAGTGCAGGTCAGGTCCCAGAGTTCGTCCATGCATAAAAAAAATGCCAAAAAAAGCAGGTGACTATATAGCCTTGAGGCGAGGGGTGGAAACCAAAATTCGTCCATGGGACTCAGATGGGGCAGACTGCGAGGCCTCAGGTGTGCCAAAAAAGTAGTGAGGTGGCCAGCAATAAAAACAAGCACCGAGACCGGGATCGAGATTAGATCGCCCATGAAATATGCTTGAACAACGGTGGCCTAGCCTTGAGGGGGGGGGGTTAGCCAGTAAATCCATGGGACTCGAATGAGGCAGAACTTTGCAAGAACTCCGTGTGTGCCAAAATAGGTCCACCGAACACCAATTTCGCCAAGCAGTCCGATCCCAGTTAAATGCCATAATGCTCAATGAATTGGTATAGCCTTGAAATTGAAATTTGTGGTCGTCCACGCCGGTTCAGAAATGGGGAGCCCGAGCTTTCTGACATCCGTGTGCAAGCAAACTCTGACCTGGCCGGACCCAAAAAATAGATGCAGATCCAGATCCCAAAGTTTGTTCTGCAAGTAAAATGCTTAAATGAGTGGGCTATAGCCTTGGGGGTTGGGGCGTGGTCGTCCTCTGACTTCGGGAATAGGGCCCAACTGCGAGAGGCCTCAGGTGTGCGATATCATACCAGCATGCCTAAAAATAAAGTCACAGTCCGGTCCCCCAAGATTCGTCCGCCATGAAAATACCCAGCTCTTGGTGGCCTGTATGAGGTGTTCTTGTATTGTCCATGAGACATGGAATGACCAGACTTTGAGGGAGCCTCAGGTAATGCCAAGCTTATATAAGTACAATGCCTTATACGATCAAAATAAGCACCTGAAGGTCAGTCCCCCAAAGTTAGTAGCCAAAAAATATATTAACCAGATTGTTCTCTTGCCCAGGGGGTGGGGCTGGCCAAGTTGTCCATGGGACTGGGAATGAGTAGAACTTTGCGAGGCCTCAAGTGTGCAAAAAATATACGGAGCACATCGCTATAAATAAGCGCCGAAGGTCCGGTCCCCCAAAGTTCGTCATGTAATGCTTGAAAAAGCAGATTGAAATTTATAGCCTTGGTGGTGGGGCTGTGAACAAATCCATGGGACTAGGAGTCTGACCGAACTTCTGAGGCCTCAGCGATGTAAAAATGAGCCTGAAAACCCGCCAACCGTCACAACAAAAAAGTAAAGCGCGGGTCCCGGTCCCGGTTAGTACTGCCATGAATCCCAGCAGGTGGGGCTATAGCCTTGAGGTTGGAGGCTGGCCAAGTTAGATCCTTGGGACTCGGGAATGAGTCCATACTTTGTAGAGGCCTCAGGTGTGCCAATATGCATACAGGCACCAGCCATTACCAAAAATAAAGCGCCAGAGGTCAGATCCCCAGATTAAATCTGCCCATGAAAAATGCCCCAATCCAGATTGGGCTATATCCTTGGGGGTTGGGCTGGCAGAGTTCGTCACTTGACTCGGAATGGGGCCAAACTGCGAGGGCCTCAGGTGTAATATCACCTTGTGAGCTAGCAGACAAAAATAAGTCTGAAAGATCCGGTCCCAAAATTCGTCCGCCCATGAAATGGCCAGGCTCTTGGGAAGCCCTATGTATGAGGGGTGTTGCTGGCCTGTTGAGTGCATGGGACTCGGCGGACTTTGTGAGGGCCTCAAGTGTGCCAAACGCAGAGCCACCCAGTAACCATGTAAATAAACCTCGAAGGTCCGGTCACACACAAAGTTAGTCACGTAGAAAAATCTTGTGGGTGGTATAGCACTTTAGGGGAGTGGGGCCAGCCAAAGTTGTCCCAGCCGGGTTCGAATGGGGCGGACTTCGCGAGAGAACTCTTGATGCAAAAAATAGGCAGCGAGGCAGCCATGCCTGGTCGCGCCGAAGGTTCGATCCATCCGACCAAATCTGCCAAAATCTGAAAACAGGGTGGTATAGCACTTGGGAGGCCATGTTGATCAGCCGGGACTCGGGAATGGGGCCACACACTTTGAGGGGCCTCCGTACAACAAAAAATATACCACGAACTTCTTTGCGTAAAAAAATAACCCTCGAATGTCCGATTGAAGTTCGTCATATGAAAATACCCAACGGGTGGGCTATATAGCCCAGCAGGGGTGGCTAGCCAGATGGTCAGGACTTGGAATGGGAACCCTTGCGAGGGGCCTCCGTGTGCCAAACATAGGCCACGGACACAGCCCAGCCTTAAAATAAACACAGGTCAGGTCCCCAAAGTTCGTCCATGGCAAAATGCCCAACGGTTGAGGTATAGCACTTGGGGGAGGGGCGACGTGATGAATCGCCGGGACTCGGGAGGAATGGGGCCACACTTGTGAGGGGCCTCATGCAATAAAAAATATGCAGTCCGGCCGCTGAAAAATAACCCTGAATGTCACGTCTCCAGGATTCGTCCATCATGAAAATACCAAAAATGGGTGAAATTTATAAGCGCCAGAGATGCTGTGAATAAGTGGTCGCCCGGACTTAGGTGAATTACTTTCTTGAGACCTCCGTGTATGAAACATAGGCCATGGACTGTGTGTAAAATAAACACCCAGAAAGGTCAGGTCCCAAGGATTCGTCCATGAAATGTGAAAAAATGGGTGGGCTATAGCCTTGGGGGGTGGGGCTGGCGAACTTCGTGCGACGGACTAGGAATGGGGCCAGACTTCCGAGGCCTCCGTGGTACCCCAAATAGGCCTTGAGAACTGGCTGGGTGTAATAATAAGAGAAGTAGAGGTCAGATCCATAAGTGGGTCGGACCTTAGTAACTTAAGCCGAATTGGGCTATAGCCTTGGAGGAGGGAATGGCCATGTTAGATCCCATGGGACTGGAATATGTGGCCATACTGTGAGGGGGCCTCCTATGCCAAAAATGAG
Organism: Citrus cavaleriei; assembly: GCA_030448925.1. NCBI lineage: Eukaryota > Viridiplantae > Streptophyta > Magnoliopsida > Sapindales > Rutaceae > Citrus > Citrus cavaleriei. The sequence continues at coordinate 113 of JAUJEN010000376.1, read as the reverse complement.
CCACGGACCTGACCTAAGCCAAATAAGAGGTAAGTTCAGGTCTAAGTTCGTCCAATGGAATGCACAGGTGAAAGAAGCAGAATCAGTTAACCTTAACAATACGTAACTTCTAG
>JAUJEN010000375.1:0-89485 GCA_030448925.1 Citrus cavaleriei | reverse complement strand
CTAGAAGTTACGTATTGCTAAGGTTAAACCTGATTCTGCTTCTTTCTACCTGCAGACCCTAAAATTTGGGTATATAACTGATTTTTTAGATGTAGTGAGGCACTGCACCAGTTAGGGATACCATATTTCAATTAAAGATTTATTTAAAAAAAAAAATTGAGTAATACCATAAAACTCTTGCATTTTCCGAAAATAAAACCACCTTCAAACTCATTTATAAATGGAAGCCATTAACTTTATTTATTTATTACAACTAATAAAACTCAAGCAGCCGCACCAAATATTCCCTCTTTTATTATTGGTTATTTTTTAAAAAGTCTAAATCAGAAAAAAAAATCAAATTAATATATATGATGATGATTGATATTAATAAGTTACTGTGTCTCTCACCAGAACCTGACCCCTGTACCCGGCAAATATTACTCACAACAACAAATTAATTAAACCTCACATAAACTTACCAAAATATTGTTTACGTATTTGCTCGTGGTCAGGTTAACGTACCTTCCAAGCATCGCGACCGTTGTTTGCGACGTCCCTGGGAGTAATAACGTGATCCGTCGATGACCCCAAATGCATCGGACCCCAGAACCTTATAATCATGATCAACCTACCAACTTGGCAACTCCATGATAATGGCCATATATCATCACTGTGTCCCCTGCAAAATTGTTCCAGTGATGTTGATGTGCATTGCTGTGTCTTGGCAAATTGACTAAAATTACAGTCATGTTTACTTAAGTGTTGGTAATTCGATATACTGCATTTAAACTTAGAAAAGATTTTGATTCCAATTATTTTCTATGGTTGGAAATGCCCTGTACACATCTTTTTTGTAAGTCTTCAGGTTCTTGAAGTAATTGAACGTGACGACGGGTTATCGTTCGCTCTGGGTTCGAGCTCCAAATGTCCCGTGGATATCAAACACAACCCTTGAGAATGAATCCGCCTCTGAAAGCTGGATCATCAAGTGTTTCATGTTTTCAATTGCTTCGGCTATAGCCCTCTGGGGTCCTTTGTTTGGTAAAATTTAGACAGCTGTCCAATCTGCATATGCCAACAAACATTTTGGAAATCAGCGTAATAAAATTATTTTACCTCAATCATGCAGGGAGTTGAGGGTCTTTGAGGAAGTGATGAGGGCTTATATTTAACACACTGACTTCAAATGAAATTACGTAAAGGCCTGTTTACAAACGAATACATTTTGCCACTAGGCTAGTAATCAAAAAGGGGATGAATACTTGTACCTTGGGAGAGAACATGCCATGTCTCTTGGCGATGGCGACCCACTGGCGAAGTTTTCGTCACTTCAGGCTTTGGTGCAGCTTCCAAACTGTCAGTAATTCCGACGACCTTGGATGAGGGAAACCCTCCACCGGAACAGGGCGGTACAAAATGGTATCTATGGATTATTGATATCCTGACCAAATCAAGGCTGGTCCAATACAATCAGGATGTTAAGGGCTTGAGATGGTCTGTTGGCCCATCTGGGCTCAATATTTAAAAAGTTGTGGGCTTCAGTGCTCCAGCTGACAATGATGATCTCATTCTTTAGGCCCATTCTTGAAGATATGTTTGTGCTTACCTCGTTGCATCTCTCTGAAGACAACTCCATGGGCCTGTGGCCTTGCCTTTCCTGTTTAAAACTTCAATGTCAATCAATCATCAAGATTGATAGTAATAGCCAACCATTGGTCAATCTCTTACGTGTCACATTCACATACCTTACCTGAATGAGAATCTATGTATCGGAGGCATGCAAGAGCAAAGGAGGCCACTGGATTAGTGATACTCAGCAAATCAGCAGCTGTGTGTTCAATATTTTGATCAAATATTGCTCCACCAATCTTCAAAGCACATGATCGTGGTGTCACGTAATGGCAACACCTACCTACCTGTACCCATCTCTGACGGGGGCCGATCGTCACTGCTGCATCGGCGGCTCGAATGCCACCACCTTCTCCACCCATCATAATGATTCATTCACCAAACGTTCATCTGACCCTCACTTCTCTAATTTACCAAAGAAGCAAAATCAGGAAAAGTCAAGTTCAGTAAAATGAGTTTAAAATTGAAGTTGTCGTCTGTGATATTTTATACTTGGAGCCCCTTGTATCTTATAAAATTACTAAATAATGACCTCTAAAGGTTGGCGTTTTCTACATTGCATCCCTGCCGAATGCAGAATTTCATAAGATTACCACTAAATACCTGACATATTAAGGCAGCAAAGGGCTGCCACTGAGGGCATACACCTCCCAAAACGCGGGCACGTAACTGATGATTATCTCGGAGATGAAGCGCTGCGAGGGAGAGGTTGGATGAGAGATCAGAGAGGCAGCGCCGTGCCAACCCAAGTTGGTGATGTTAGTTTCTGTGGACGGCGAGCCACCGTTCAGGTAGCAACACGGAGGCGTTTTATGAGGGCGTGGCTAACGGGTGCCGGCGGTGCCACCTCCGATGATGATAATGTAGACACTGGTTGCTGCAGTTGCATTGTGCATGAAACTGTAGTTCGGAGCTGCTGTAAAAGCACAAAGTGACGTATATAATATGGGGATCTTATATTACGTTTTTCAAACATGCATGTGACAGAGTCATGTAGTACATATATTATTATTAGGATAAAATTAACTGTAAATTGCTAATTAAATAAATTTATTACCTTTTGACAGGCACAAAGTCATGAAAGAAGAGAAATGTAGCAAAGAGGAAGCAAATGACAATCTCTGGGCACCCAAGATCCATGATTTCATGAAATAACAGTTTCGCTGAGGCCTTTGATCAATTAATTATACACGCGCACACACACACACACATATATATATATATATATAGCGATTGCTGTTGTCGAAACAAGAAGGCAATAAGCTTTAGCAAGGTGACGACAAATTCTACGGCCAAAGATTTCTTGCCTACCTCTTTGTCGGAAATACAAATTCTCCGAAGCGTACACAAAAGATTCAGAGGAAATGCGATGCTGCCAAGCCGGTGTCAGTAACCTACACAAGCAACATTGGAACGAGCTAACAATTAATTTGCAACTGAATTGAGAGCTTGAGAGATGAAACTGACGTTCATTGAAAAATGAACTGATGGAGAGGCTAAGGCTTATTACTTCAGCTGAATTTCATGTCACTTTTTGGTACATGAAGAGACTATGAGAGAGAGAAGCAGTCATTGTCGTATGATTTCTATTAAGGTTGTTTGACCGACTAATACAACTGTCCCAAAATTAATATTGCCAAATTAATTACGCTTGATAACATCTTCTAATGCTCTACTTTTGGTAATACAATGGTGCAAAACCAGCAAATATTTTGCAATTAATGGACAAACAATGTTCAACTGGTTGTAGCAAATTGTCTGATTTCGGGCTATTAGATTTTATTTTATTAACGACTTTAGCAAATATACACGTTTAATAAAACTCTTCAGCACCTGAAGCAACCTGAGTGTTTTAAGCTTAAATACATAAATTGCGCCACCACAAAAATTAATTTAGAAAGTTTTAATAAATATTTAGTGTAAATATTTGTATGTATGTAAGTCTAAGATAAATATTAAAAAACACCTATAAATGAAGACTCCCTTTGATATTACAAAGCATTTAAGTTCTTATATATATATAACAATTCGCGATGGTAAATACTGTATATTTTTAATGAAGGTTAGGGAGGAAAAATAATTAAAAAAAAAAAATGCTTAAGGAAGGTATTAATGGAATCAAACAACCTGTGCACACAAAGTAGATAAGTTTGTGTTAATGCATGGAGTGGGGACTGCAGTTTCAGTATCGTTAGATGGAATTTAAATAAAATGAAATTTTTACTCTCTAAGAAAATGCATTGAATGTTTAAAGTGACCAAATATTTGTGCTAACTAACAGTGTGTCAGTAGTGACCCACAGGCTGCTATCGCTTCCGGCACAGTAACACAATGAAAGCACAAACGCATTGAATTACCACCCATTTTAATTAATTTTTTTTTCCTTGAGATATATACTACTAATCCTTTCAATAATACACTTTTTTTTTATTCGTCCACGGCGATCTTGTTATACTCTAACCTGCAGGGAGAGAATAACTTTTGTGTTCTGGTGACTAATAAATCAGACTAAGCCCTCGCCGTCCTATGCATATGCTTCCAACAACGCGATTTCAAGAATTCGAATCGTGAAAGAACCCAATGTTTGATGGCGATCATCACACCAGCCACATTGCTTGGCTCATTGTCACACATTTAGAAATTAAATATTCTCGTACGATATTTGAATACGCACTGGACCGTCTTCTGTGTTATTTTTGTGTATGTCTAGATCTAGGTATGCAGCTTTACCCACACAAATAAAGCTCATATAACCAAAAATAGTCAATAAATGTACAGCCTTTTTAGGCATGAAGAGAAGCGTTTGATTTGTGGGTTAATGCATCCTCAACCAGAATGGCTGCAGGAGGAGGAAATAATGTCATACTTTAGATTACATTTATTTCATTGTCTTTAGTATGAGTTAATTAAAAGCTCAATTACTACCTTTGCGCCCATTCTGAAATGGACCTCTCTCGAACGGCATATAATTATTATTTACTCATTCGCTTTGCGGGATGAGATGGGTCTTAAATGAGACCTCCACAAAAATATATGCAGCCATCCCGTTTGTAGCCAGGGTACTCAGTTTTTCTTGCTCCCTGTCGTTATCAAGCAGTTATGATTGGTTGATTTTGGAAATGTAGGAGGAGTGCGTGTTAAACTTTACTCATATGAAGCCAAAATTTGAAAAAATCCAAGGAGCCAAAATCCAGATAATGTGTCATATGATGTATATCTGTACTGAGATCTTGCGTATGTGAAGGTGAAATACTTGCCGAAGGAAGACACTCCATTTAGAACTTTTAATATTACGTACCTACATTCACATAAATTTGACTAATTGTGGTAGCAATGATTGATTGGACCTTCTATAGGCTAGATTCTGTAACAACATCTCCTGTCATCCCACCATCCGATTATTGTTTAGCTTCCTTACCCACATCCAACGGCTGATGTTGCAGTCTGTAGCTTTAAGGATTCCAAGTTGTCAAGTCCGATTAATCGAAGTAGTTCCCAGTGAGACTTTTACGTGCCATTTAATTAGACGGACTGCCATCAGTCATCAAGTATTTAATTCATCTTTTTCTTTTTTCTTTTTTTAATGTCAAAATTACATCATTTTAAATACCAATTTACTCGCGTTATCCTTATCTTCAAGTTTTTTTCCTTTACACCCTACTGGTCATCAGTTCACTTCTTTCACCATAATTTGTTTTAAACATATTTTGGCCCCTATTTTTTTCTAGTTCCTAAAAACATCTACCGTTTTCTGATTTATACTTTTTTCTCTCCTGAGATTTCCCTCTTCTCTGCGCCTTCTTTGCATTTTACGAGCAAATTCGAAATTAAATCTTACAAAAATTAAACTAAATTAATAAATAGTAAAAACTGAATGCATCAAGTTCTTTTATCCCAATATATGGTAAATAAATCTTTTTTTTAATTATTTTAAGGAGAAAAACTATTTTTTTCACACTCTCAACTTTTGTGTATAAATTTTTTAATGGAGCAAATCTAAATTTTTTAAATTAATATTTATTAATTCAATTTAGTCGAAAGAAATCTTTAAAAAAAATTTGTTCCGAAAGTGAATTGATGGTTAAGAGTATCAAAACTGAAGATAAGGGTAATGTGTAATTCCTATTTCTTTAAAGTGATGGATTATTAAAATTAAAAAATAATGAGGAAATTCCATTATTAACAATCCAATTAAGAAGATCCATCTCCTTCATATTAAAGAGTTTAGGACCTGTCGTTAGCACGCATGTAAAATTATCAGCAAAGATTTTACGACAAAAAGCACTCTGCTGACCAAAGTACTTTCAACCCTATCCCTCTGCCTTAATAGCAGTATTTACATTTTATCCAAGACGAAACACCACTAAAAAAAAAAAATATTTCAAAAGATTTTATAACAAATTTTCATACAAGATTATCTTCAGTTTTTTGGGAGTTACCAAATTTTTTTTTTTATCTTCTCATTGAAGAGAGAGGAAAGAATTGTTATTGTTTTTACTAAAAAAAATTGATAAAAACAATATGAACTTATTTTTATTTAAAAATCTTTAAGAGATAATTAATTTTTCTACCTTTCTATTTACTATTATATGTAAACAAATAAATATTTAGAAAGTCTCATGGTGTTAAATTACCTTTGAAAATTCTTATTTATAAAAGGTATCAGCCACAGTGGCGGAGCTTACAAAGCCTAGACAAAACCAGCTTTTACCTCTTAATTTTTCATCAATCTAGTAAAATAAAAGAGTTTTGAATTTTATTTTCACATATGTCCCCAATTCAATTATACTTTATATTTTCATCAATTTAGTATAACAATAAAGTTGTTATTTTTTATATTCAACATGTCCCTAACCCAATTACCTTTATGCCATCAATTTATATAACAACAGAAAAGTTTTTGCTTATTTACACGCCCTTTATTCAATTATATTATTTCAAATTATCACCACATAAATTTAAACGATAATTTATCAAATGCCAAGCACAACACTTTTCGCCATATCACCCGGGATAATTTAAGTCGGGCAAAGTAGTTCGCAAGGTCTACCTTCTGCTTACCACCGGCAAGGAATTTAATGACTCGATCAAAATAACTATTTTACCTTTAAACTAAAAAAATGGCAAGAAAATAATTACCTTGAAAATTAATGTAAATTCTCAATACACAATTTTTTTTATTTCGTTATTAACAATACATTTTTTTTATTAAAAAATATAAATTATTAATGGTACATATTATTAAATTATCCATAAAAAATATTCATCTTATACCACAAAAATTATTAACACATATTAGTTTATAATTATACATATTATACCATAAAAATTCAAGTTTGAGCTTGGAGGAGTAGATTCGAATAATTTAGAAGAATCTTTATAGTGATTCTATTGTGAAGTAGTTTTTTTAAGTACCACAACAATTATCCCGATAAATGAGGTTTGATGTCGTTTATCAAAATATACTATATAGATGTGCCATTTTTTATAGGTAAATGGGATGATATGTTCCAAAAATTAGATTACCCTTATGATATCAACGGAACGTGCTTAATTGACGGCGGACGGTAAATAATATTTTCATTAACTTCAGCAGATACGAAAGTGATACACTAAAGTCAGGTCAGAAATATCGCTTTTGAGCACGGCCAGTTGTTTTAAGAAGAGGCTGACTGATAATTTCTATTATTTTCAATCGAATTAAGGACTTATTTTATAAAACGATTGTTCCGTTATATTTATTTAATAGACTGTTATCATGGAGCCAATATCTTATTATCATTTAATTTATTTTAAACCCCTCAATCAAAAAACATATTGTCACATCATTACCAGATAAAAGACTTTTCACAAAACAAGAACAATTATCAACATTTTTATACTTTATGTGATTGATTTTATTTATTAGTTATATTAACTAAAAGGACAAGTTGGAAAAATAAAATTAAGATTTTAAGAAACTGATAAATTCATAACATCTAAATTTTGTGCAGTAGATACATACCGATAGTAAAATGAATCAGACCAAAATACATTTTTCATTTAAATCGAAGTTTTAGTTTTTTATTGAAACCTTTTGACTAATAATATATTTACAAATTTGAAAAGGATGAATAAATTTTAATTGTTTAATTTATTATTTTGGTAATTTATACGTTGTCAATTTAAAGATGTATGTTTTATGTTACAATGCCAAAAAAAACTGTAATTAAAGTTTAATAATATATATGAATATAATTTAAATAATAATTAAAATTATTAAAGATATAATGAATACCATACAAGTCAAAAATCATATTAATATACTATGTTTACAAAGTAAAGTATTACACTAAATAATTTAAATATTGTATACACTAAGTTTGCTAAATCAAATCATCCCAACATCTGCACATCTCCAATGCTATTAATTAAATTAACACTCAAACTACTTTTATTATTTTGGTGTAAAAGTCTGCTTCCGGAACAGAATTAAACCAATACATCAATGAAAGTAAGGATAGTATTGCAATTCAGCCACAGGTAACACTATTCATTTAACAAGCAGTAAAAAGTCTCAAATATCCTTATTACTTTCTTTCATTTACATATATAGTCTCCTATATTATATAATATTTTGAGTTATTATTATTATTTTTGTTATTATTTTTATTTCATTTTGCCTGAATATATACCATTATTTTAAATAAAAAATTCAAATACAAAATTAATACAAAAAATAAAATGCTAATAACATTAATTACTAGATTAATATATTACAAAATTAAAATACGAAAATTAAATTAACACAAATTTGTTAATACTACTAGTATAAATTAGAACAATTATTTAATAACATAGATATCAATATGACCTCCTAATATCATCAAAACATCGCTGGCCATTATTTGTAAGTATTTTGGTACGCTTCGCATTACTGTAGAATCTTTCCTTTATAAACTTTAATTGTCTACTTTCGAAAAATAAGGATTTAAAGTTCTGAACAATGATTTAATTCTAAACTTCAGTAAAATTTATTTTCTTCTATATGCGACTTACATCCAATTTGTTTTTCCCATTTTCGCCTAAGATTATCAAAATTTATACCTTTGGTTGCATCTCACCCGCTTCTTTTTGAAAATTCCAAAGTCGCCGACGTCTTTAATAAAGACATAACTAGGTGAATTTAATATTTTCTTTATATTATACGAAAAGCACTTCATAATGTAATTAATTAGTTTAATTAAAGGCCAAACTTACAATTTCTTTTTGTTAATCGACATAAAATTATTATTACTTAATTATCTATATTAATAGTAATATTTATTGTCTTAATTGAATTAATTGAGAATTGTTAATGTAAAAAGAAGATATTCTTTTTTTAAAAATGTAATATATTTTAAATAATAATTGTGAAAATGTGTTTTGTGTTTTAGTTATACCAAAATGGTAAGTACATTGATAGTACTAATACTTCACTCAAATGATAAAAGTTTTACTTGCAATTTTTTGATTGATTGTACTCATAATGTATTGATATATTTGAATTTAAAATTTTTAGTTGATTTTAATCCTCATCGTGATATTATTATGTACCGTGAAATGCTGATTCTATAATCAAAATAATATTTTCTATTCAGTTTTTTTTTCTTTTTGCACTCATGGCTTATAGTCCATATTTAGAGAGTCAGTTTATGATTCGGCGCTAAACCCATCTGCAATAAACGACCACATTTTTCGGAGGAGTACAGTTTGATCGGTTTGTTGCCAGGCAAAACATCCAATAAATCTTGGGAGGAGGCGGAGAATGGAGGTGAAATAAATCAAATGTCAAACCAAGAGATGTCTTTAAATGATATTTACTCAAAAAATGTTTAAACAGGTTGAAGGGTTTAGACTTAACTAACAAACCCAAGCATGATAAAAATCCTATAAATTGGGGTCATGGTAAGAAAACCCATTTTGGAGTGTGAGTAAGAATATGTCGAGAATATCGCTATAACGAATCCACGTGATTCTCATAGCTTGAAAGACCAATTTCGCCATACTACAAATTCTTTTTTCACAACGCTTTACTTTTTTACGATTTTACCAAGATGCTTATCAGCCATACTGTGATCTCATCCTTTCTAAACGCAAGTACTTGAATGTTTTAGGTACCTCGTGAGATTGCTTGTAGGATGACCGAGACCACCGCCTAAGGACAGTGTCCTCCACTTTTGCATACCAAGCTTTCATTCCCTCCCTTAAGAGAACGTTTTTATTCCAATTTATTAAAACCTAATTAATATCTTTAAGAGATTGCTTCACATTTTCTATGGCCTTCAGATCCGATTTGCACTCGCTATACTTCGTAGCACCTCAATTCATTTTGCAGACCAGATGTCAAAAGACTCTCATTTTAGACTAATCACGATTCTGGGATCATGGCAGGATAATTAATCCAAATGCGACTCAATTGCAGATCAATCATCACGTTGTGACCGATCAGGCGTGACTAAATCTACGCGATAATCCCTCAATTATATTCGATTGCCACGGAAGCTATTCCGTCATTTATTACTACGCTTTTGGATTATTTCTCCTATTTTCTCCCAAAACTGCTGAGAGGTACCTTTAATATTCCTACTTATTTAATGTACTTATTTTTCTATATAAATTTTATGTCTGCTTCAAAAGGTAAATTTGTGCACCAATCCAAATGTGATATTAAGCCCTTGATCAGCCATCTTGTCAATTTCTACAACAGTTAATACTTAGGATTCCAACTATTAAGAGAGAGTGAAATTGACTTTACGTAAACACAGGTGAATAGCATGAGAAGCATCTGGATTTGGGAATACAAATTTTGGGGTCTTAATAGCGAAACTCTGAAATTATGAAACGAATCAAGAAAACCAAATAAACCTGACACTGTAAAGAACAAAGGAAGAATACGAAGAGGACAATTTCTAACAGAAGGAGTGAGGAGGGAATTCTATGACTCATTATAGCATCTGATAGATCAATAAAGAGAGTTGTATAAAACGAAAGTATGTGATAATTAAAAGCCAAGCACAGACGTTATGAAGGAGTAGAGGATATTCTAAGTGACTGTTTCATCAAGAACCCAGCCAGTAATATCCGTAACAATTTGTTTAATTGTCCCAGCTTCTGTTGAAAGTAACTCGTTACCATTGTATCGTCTGTAATGAGAAAGCCTGGAAGACATCACCTAGAAGTTGCATTAAGAAGAACTTGATTCTGCTTCTTTCACCTAGTACCAAATGTTTTAGGACATACCAGCATTAGAATCCACATTTCATTGTAGCTTCAATTGTCACCAATATATAATCACCCTTCAAGTACTTCAGCAAAAAACAACAAGACGTAGGCCTGAGCAGATGGAATGGAGTATGAAATACATGAAGCTACAGACCATGATTTCAGAAGCCAAAATTTGCAGCGACCAAAGAGGAAGACATCAGTTCATCAGAAAGACATAGAGAATTAAATGGATTCTGTTGAGACTTACCTATCTTCGAACATGTTAATATAGCTGCTAACAATGATGTTTACTGAAGAACGGCAAGGCCAGACATCGCAAGAAAAATCATAAATACCAGGACCACCCAAAGTAAAATAGTATGTAGTAACAACGCTAGATTCAGAGAGTAAAATTCCATCACAATGCTTGAGCATAAAATATATCAACAATTGAACCTGGTAAAAAAGATATCAGAATTTAGGTGAGAGGTACCTGAAATATAAAGCTTCAGCTTGAATCTGAAGCGTAAATCACCTATGCGATGAGAAAAGCAAGCAGCCAGAATTGAAGTATTGAACTGAATTAAAGCACATGATAGCAACTACATGAACACTAGAGCTTGATTGATTAATCCAATTCTAGTTCAGCAATGGTAAGTTCCACTTCATGCGTAGTAAAAATCTGAATGATCTCACATTCTGAGTCAAAGCAAGCAGTATTTGGATCATCTCAATCTACTTTCCAAGCCATTACAGATGCTAAACATATCACTATTAGTTGCAGCCAGGTCAAACTGATTTTACATGCCTAGAGGATGTTCTGATATATGGTGCAACAGGTGCATCTCGAAAATTAGTTATCTTTTAAAGCATAAGTTCTGATAGTCACAGTTCACCTGCCTATTCTGCAATCTGCAATACCAAGGATCAAAGGTTCTGTATGGTAATAGTTACCTAATAACATCTTGCTTTTGTAAATTTAAAACACAAAAAACAAAAGAAATAGAAGAAAAGAAGAGGAGACATCCAGATTCTGTTAGATTATATTTGAGGTCTTGTATTAATTAAATATCAACATAGACCCACATTTACTAAAGTCAAAAGTAGCAAAGGACTTGAACAAGCGAGCCATAAACGGACATGGTGTGTTTCTACCTATCAGTTAGATACATCAGATCGGAGAACTGATGATGCAAGGATCCTATTGTGACATTGTAAGTGTTCACTGTTGCATATCAACTCACAGTAACAAGCTAATTTAAAATTCTACGGATGCCATTGCAATGAAGATCATAACAATGTTTGGGCAACCAAGTCAATAAAAAACAGTACATAAAATGGCAGGTCATGCTAAGTAAAGATGTCTGTTTGGCACCCTAACTAGAAGTCATGTTAAGCAAGTATGTCCAGTTGACACAAGCTAACGAGAAGTAAAAATCTTGTACCACGAGATATGCGTATTTTCCAGGTCAACAACACAATCCATGAAAATCACTGACAGAAATATCTATGTTTTTTTTGAAATGAAGAAAACGTTAGGAGTCACTTTCTTCACTTTGCTAGATGTAAGTAGTCTGTATGCTGAGTCTAATTGAATTGGCTGGTGGATGATTCCTCAGAAGCTTCATCACTTCCGCCATATTCTTGGTCACCATCTTCATCTTCTGGTTTTTCTTCAGTTATGAGCAATGTTGAAGACCTTTTTCCAGTGCACTATTATCTACTGGTTCTGTCATTTAGGTGGCCTGAAGATTTCAACACCAAAATCAAACATTTATTCTTTACATAAATGGAATGGTTTCAAATTATAACATATAAAAATTCCATGCATAAAATTGAGAGAAAGGGTGTTTGATACAACTACTCAAGCAGTCAAATATACTCAGCAAAGCTCAAACTTAATGTCTGAAGTGTAACCATTTTCCTCCAATGTAAGAAACTTTCATGCAACCGTGTTATCGCCCATACAGAACAACTTCCAAGATCTACTCCAATAGCAGGTAAGAAGTATCCTACTGGTATTGACTCTTTGGCCTTAATGTTCATCACTGGTCCCATTTAGCTGAGCTAGTAGCTGGAGATGAAGACAATCCTTGAAACTGATGAGTAAATATCAGCACCCAGTCTCCACCCGTAGTTTTATAGACATGTTGTTCACATTCTTAAGACCCAGATGAGATATTGTACAAAGTGTCTATAGTTAAGCTAATACAGGGGCCGGGTTACATACCACATAAGGCAAATACATTTTGAATTGAATAGCCAATGAAGCATGTACACTTAATAGAGCAAGAAATAAAGACCTAGTATATTCTAGTTGCTGCTGAATGTATGCAGCTCATGGCATAAATTTTTGAAATAGAATATAAATGCTTTCAAATTTCAATACACTCATTCATCAGTATTACCTTGGTTATTTTGCTTTATATGTTTGACTTGGGGTAAAAAAACTATTCATAACTTTGAAATTTGTAGCTCAATTAAAGTTTACCTATCAAACTTAAGTTTATAAGACTTGAAAAGTCAAAACTTAAAACAATTAGGAATTATTTTACAGGCTTTTGGTTTTTTGATATTATGAAGCAATCCTAAAAGATAAAAGTAGAGATAGTTTACTTATATAGTTTAGTGTGTCATATGAATGGATCAATGATTCAAACTGTTCAAACCCAGGAAGGAGTGGTGAGTATGATTGCAGGTGTCAAAAATATTAAGCCATAAAAAGAAGTGTGATAGGATCAATATACAGATTCATTCTTCTGTGTATGATTCTTCAATATCCCTAGAAGGTTCTTTTAAATGAGATACACAACCATACTGTTTCAAATAAAAAGCCAGGCAACAAGCCATAATCCAACTAGGTAATAGGTTTTGATTAAATACCACCTTGTAGAAAATTTGTTTGAAGTAAGCCAGCAAAAGAGGACCACAAGCCATTCCTAGAGCACTGGCACTAATAAAATTTGCGATGCCTGCATGCGGATTTTAGTGGTACACAATCACTGATATAATACCAAGTTAACAGCTCTGCTGAACCGAATCTAAACATAAAATTTATATTCTGTCAACTGTGATGAGAAACAAAAGGATTATGTATTTATGGATTCACAAGAAGAGCAACTTTTGGGTGATACATTTTATTAAAATAGAAATGAGCCTGAATCAATTTTAAATCTCCAGTGGCACATCAACTCTGGTAGATAAGAAAGTAAGCAAAACGATTGATCTGAGTAAAATACACTAGAAATGGTATTGAAGTTACTTGGAATTTTCTTAAAATCCATCAAGGAATTAATGGGAAATAGAAGAAAACAAAGAAGAATACTTACCCACAGAAAAGACGGCCAATTAAGAGAACCAAGTGGAACTGAAATCATATGCCAAATGCATGATACATTTCCGATGAAAAGAACAATGCTGCTGAATACACAAGAGGTTTGAAATATGATCTGTTTGGACTGCCGCTAAAATACACAGAAGAAAAGACTTGTGCTATAGTTTAGTCTAATAACAATACCGCAGACTGTTGCAGCAGCTCCAAGGCTCATGGAGTAGCCATCACGTAGGATACAATAATATATGTATTCACCATATAAAAGAAAATGTGTTTGCTAAGTTCAATAGAAGTGACATAAAATGGTATTTCTGATCATCAATATGTTCCTCAACAGGACTGGGCAACTCTTCTTGCATAATCAGTGCATGTTGTGCCACAAAGTTGAGGAAGTTGTAGAGTTGGATAACCTGTCTACAGCTGCTTATTGAATCAACCACAGGATCCTGTATGGTAAATTCTAAACTTTGGTACATGAACAGAGTCAGGAAGAAACAGGATCATACAAATTGGATTAGAAAGAGAAACCTGGAGGGGAAGAGCAGGCTCATCATATATGGATAAGTAGCTTCCTTGATGATCTTGAAGTTCGTGAAGATTTCGAGATATAGCTCCCACAACAGCACCTAACCCCTGCAGATCACAGAATTGGAAGGTAAAACTTCACAATGAAACAATAACTTTATGGAGAATATGTAGACATTGTTTTACACTATATTGCTATAGCATACCCTAAAACTCATGACTTTACAGTTTCACTCATAATTTTCAAGAGTACAATAAAAGTATGCAGAAGCCTAAGTGTATAAATGACTAAATTTAAAAATTAAAAAAAGGGGGGGCTCTTGGATTTTTGACACATTACCACATGCTTGAACACTTGCTGCAACTGGGAGTAAGGATGATTAGCACGAGTTTTGACATAGTAATCAGTGAATCTATAACCAAAACGTTTATCAAATTTCTTCAGAATCTTACGCAGACCAATTGCGTTTATCTCAACAAAAAAGAGAAGCTTTAAAAGATCCATTCCTGCTGCTCTATAGGCTTCTCGTAGTTCTGTCATCTGGGATATATCTGGCTGCTGTAGAAGAGCATCATGCTGTTCTCAAGCCTGGCTAACCTGTTTGTAAGAAGACCTTGTTGTTCCAACAGGAAAGAACAATCTTCTCAATCTGAAAATATAAAAACGAGGGTTCAGATGCCAAGTTTTCCTTTGTGGAGCACAAAATAATAAACCTAAAGGAAGCTCATAAGAGTATAACATGTTTGTTGCTAATGAAAGGGATGAACCTACTCTTACCAATCAACCAAAAGTTTAGATGTTTATGATTATATAACCATTCAATGATTCGCAGAGATTTCTCAAAGATGTATTTAAAGTCAATTTGGCCAACCATCCACCTTCTCTCATGTCATTCCCAATTTATAATATTCTTCTGTTAGCAAATCCACTGTCACTTTGCTACGGAGACACAGTTCTGTTAAGTAACATCTGTGGATTTTTTAAACATAAGTTGGAGGAAGGGGGTAAAGGAAGGTAGGAAGAAGGTGAGCATCAAAATCAAGAACCAGCTCCAAAGAAAACCATGGACAACCAAAGAACTTATAAAGTGTGGTTGACAGCATGACCTCTAAGGACACTTCAATCTGCACCTAGTTAGACTCAATGCATGCATAATGTTCAACATTGCTCGTCTAAATTTATTACATAATTTATGAAATAGCATACAGAGGACTTCTAACATGCATCTTCCAACATACCTGATTATCCAGCATTCTTGAGAAATCCTTGAGAACATGACGGCGATCTTGAGCTCCGACTTCAATTTGTTGAGCATATTGTTTTACTTTCTTCTTCATTAATTTGTAGTTAATATAATAACTGAAAAAAAACCATTATACGCATGGTAATATGGCAACTGTGATAGTAAATAAATAAATAAAAATTGTTGCACATGATAAAATTTTATAGATATGCTGAATGACTTTGCAAGGAGGAGTGAAATAAACCCTCTTAAAAGACACTGAATAGAAACTATAGATTTGTCATGCTCTATGCATATCAGCTAAACATATTAACTAATACATATTAGCTGTCATTGCATACTTTTCGATCAAAAGGCAGTTAAGAGTATTATGAAAGCAAATGCTCGTCACCGAACAATCCCTTGAACGGTTCATTTCAGTGAAGATATCCTTGACGCCTACCATAGTGCAGTCAATACTAAGTATTGCAGCATAGAAGGCAGAACAGAACTTCAACCTTACCTTTGCCATTCTTGAATCTGTCTTTCCTTCAACTTTTTCCCAAAGGCAACCATTTTTTCACTACAAATAAGTGATACAAATTTAGGTCAGAGAAGAAACAAAGGCAGAAAAAAAAAGGTATAATAAATATTTTTGTGGTGTAAAAAAACAAGGACGGAGAATTATACTTTTCATTCACTACCTTAAAAATTGACTGAATACCAACAATAATTATGCATACTAAACACTAACACTTTGCAGAATTAAGGGTGAGGATAACAGCCATAACTGCAAAGAATTCATATATTGGTCTTTCATTTGGCTAATATCCTTTTCATCTTACATAGATCTATGAAAAAGCTAAAAAAAATTATGGTTTTGTCACAATAAGTTGAGCAAAATTGCCACGGGTCTTCTTCTGGTAAACCTCATCTGAAACCAATTAATCACCTTAGAGTAGATTAAAACAAAAAAATCTTTTCAACGACTAGTTCATGTTCCTCCAGTCCACAACAATAAAACAGACACATGCAATCAACCTGTGCAGTGTTTCAAGTCACCCAACTACAGTATCCTCCAGTTTTCTGGGCCATTTCAGAACAAAGCAAACCAACCTTTATACTATAATTAAGCTCTGAATTGCCATAGCTAACATCAGCTAAAATACTTTGTCAAATTAAAATTTAAAATTTTTTACCATACCTTAAATATTACAATTCTCCGTACGAAAAGTCAACTTATGCATTCCATAAAATTCGTGCAAAGCAATAGAACATATACATAATTTGAAGCACGTATCAATAGCTACTATTTGAATTTCTTATTGCACTTATATTTTACCTAATACCAGTAATATTTAATAATTCTACAAAGACACCGCGGAGTTGACCAAGTCAACTAAATCATTGAGGTAGCCAATACTATAAACATAGATTCAAAACTAAAAATTAAACAAAAACTAACAAATAAAATCAAAAATAAAATTTAGTTACAATCAGAAAAAATCATAAACAATAAAACAGTAGTAGCAAATTAATCAGCTGCTCAGACTTCCATTAACATAACGTATGTAAGGCAAAAGAAAATATTCGAAACTGCAGAATTTTTTTTTTAAAAAAAATTGAAAACAGATTTATTAGATACAAATGTTTCGCGCGAACCAAACAGAAAATGAATCCAAAAAGAAACGCATTACCTGCTATGAATCAAAGTTTAGATGACCATCAACGAACACCTGAACAAACACAAAGCGGCGCAAAAGAAAAAACACGGCGAAATTTCAAAAACGGTAAAAACAAGCACGGAATGGTTTACAAAACGGAAAAATCGTCTTCAGAGTTCCATAGTTTTTCGGAATCACATAAGACAGAGATTCGAAGAGATTGACAGATACCTTAAACAAATCCAATACGGAGCTGGACTTATTATCTCAAGAGCAAGGATCTTGCAATAAATTTCGCAATAACAAAAAGGAATAAACAAATGAAAAGAAATTAGAGAATGAATGAAGAGTGTTTTATTATGCTTCGGCTTTGATTGGTTATTGCGAATGAATCTTTCCAATTCAATAATTAGAGGAGGAAAAATAATAATAATAATAATGAGAGAAAAAGGAGAATTCAGTTTGTTGGCTGTCACGAACTCGCTTTTGTAGTAAGCTTTTTCTTGTTACAGTGCATTTTTTGGGGAAAATATAATAAAGTTTGGGGGGTCCTTCTGTTACTATTATGATCCTCGTGACTCGGCAAGTGGGGTCATCTTGTAAATTTTCAACACCATAACTGAGATCTAAGCATACCAAATTGATTTTGAGTTGGTTTGTTAACTTTGAAGTATAAAATCTAATTGCAAGTTGCAACCAAATGTCCAAATACCAATTGAATTCTCTTCTATTGATTGACTAATTACGACGTAATTAACTGTACAATCTTTTTAATTTCTTTTGTTTAATGGCACGCATATATTTAAGGAATTATCATAATTATCCACCTAAGATTATATTAATAGTTCGACTTGCCATTTGTTGTTATATAATACATAAGATTAATTAAGTCAAATTTAAAATTTTTAACTTTTTTTCTCATGTCACCAGTTGGCCGTGACTGTATTCAAAATCCTTAAAACAAGGCCATATGGGAGGGTCTAAGTTACATTTAACGTAACTTGCGCCCTCTCACAACAACATTATTAAGTGGGGCTAACATCACTGTTGTTGTGAGAGGCGCAAGTTACGTTAACTTAGAGCCTGCCTTATATTTTCATTATCTTTCTTTTTTGTGGCCGTACATTAATTATACAATGATCTCACATGGCAATAAACAAGGGAGGGCCGAAGTATGGGTTCATGCAGCTTTTTCATTTTTATTTTTTCTATTCTCTTTTTGTAGGGACGGTGAAGATTATGATTGATGCAGTTACTTTGAATAAAAATATTTAATATTTTTTAATAAAAATAAAGATAAATCACGGTTAGTATATATAATTCTTCATTGTTATATAAACGCACGTGTCATGTTTGTATTATTTTTCTTTTCTTTTCAAAGTTCAACGCAAAATGACAAGACGTACCTAGAAGGCTAGAACATTAGGGACATAAAATTTTGAAAATTCCCTCAAATTTATTAAAATAACAAAATCTTCCCTGAAGATTCCAAAATAACATTTCTATGACTGATGGTTGGTGCTTACCCTTTCCACACAAAAGTAAAACGCTAATCATCACCTTTTCCTTTTGACGTGTGATTTCAAGATTCAAATTATAATTGCTTTTAAAAACTGGCAAATGCAATGATGATTAAAAAATACACTTGTAAAAGTCAAATTATAATTGCCTTTAAAAACTCTCAAATGCAACGTTGATTAAAAAATACACTTGTAAAAGTGGGCATGCACACATGAAAGTCACTGAGAATTGAATACCGTTGATCCCAACAGAATCAATATTTAGGCAGATTTTTAAGTGTAAAGTTACTAGTATTGAACAAAAGAAATTGACGATGCGGAAATATGAAAAAGTTGATAAACTATAAACAATCGAAGTTTACGAATAATTGAATATTGAGATTTTATTTTTTTTAATACTAATCTTAAATATTGTAAATTTATTAAAATAAGTAAATTTAAAATATTATTTTTTTAATAAAATTCTCCTAGTCCAAAAATGAAAAAAAAAACAACATTTAAATCTGATATAAAAAAGATAAAAATCCTGAAAGCAATAGAAAAAATTAAAAAATCACTTAAAACTACAAAATAATCAAGCAAGAAATGGAATTTCTAACTCGATCATGAGGCAGAACGATAATAGTAGTTTTGGATTTGGTTTGTCTTATAATAAGTTTCGGAATAATATATTATACACAAAAAACGAACATATGTATCCTAAGTTACGAATTCAAAAAAGTACTCTACTATCCTACATTAGCGTCCTACTTCAAAATCCTATTTCTTTTTTCAATTATTTGTAATTAATTATTGTGTTTTATAATAGTCATGCAATTTACGTAATGAAGAATCAACTTGTGGTGGTAAACTCATCATTGAATTTGAATCGAGTGTTAAATAACTTTTTGTAATTTTTTATCATGAGGGTACTTATAGTAATATATAGTTAAAAATTAATTACATATTATTTATTATCCAATAACTACTAATTATAATATTTCAAAAAAGCTCACCTACATAGCTCATTGAAGTATTTAATTCAAAACCAAAAGTTTTGTGACCTCATTCCTTAAGAGATCATTTCTTTGTATGGGCCACTTTACTTTTTACCTCGAATTAATTGTGAATTTAATACCACAATGGATTCACCAAGACCACCTCGTGGTTCAAACAAAAAAAAAGAAGTATTTAATTCAAAGCTCTCCTTGTCATTTAATCCATATGTATTCATTATCAAGTACTACAAAAATTTGGATAACATATTGTTTAAAGTTAAAACGTAGCACTTAAGATCTTTATCCTTTCAAATATATATATATATAAGCGCTCTTCGTCCATCTGCCATTTGATTGATAAAAAATTAAGCCATAATTTAAGTTTGGGGAACCCACCCTATATTAAAATCAATCTTGAAATTTATTTATTTATTTATTATTATATATATTAGGTCAAGAGACGATTTAGTTTAAGAAATTTAATTTAATTTAATTAGGTCTTGAGATAACTTATCATATAGGGTATTGATAAGTTAAATCATATAAAACATATAGCAAATCCAAAAATAGTTACCCATGACCTCCTACTTATTTCAAATACTACCATTTTTGGGTGAGACTATTTGAATCCACCAAATTTCTCTCTATACTAATTTTAAAAAATAAATTCATTATTAAAAATTTAAAATTTTAAAATCTCAAAAATACCTTTCACTAATCACTTTCTCTCTCTATCTTATAATTGCCTATTCTTTTCTACTCTCACATTTGGCAAACTAAACACTCATCTTCACTTCCTTTTAAATTTATTTTTTTAGCCTTTCTTAATCTATCAAGATCTATATTTCATACTTTCAGTATATAAGTTTTTTTTCTTGATATTTAGTAGCTTTCATGTTTGATAAAAGTCAATTTCTTAGATGTTCATCAACTTTTATGACTCATGAAAATTTGTTAATGTTCATTTTCAAATGAGGGGTTTTGTTTCTCTTAATTAGTGATAACAATTATTTATAGGTAAAAGAATATATCTGAATGAATTGATGAGAATTTATGAAATTGAGAAGAGAAAGAGAAGAAAAAGTAAAAAAAAAAGAAGTAAATTTTGCAAAAATTATTTAGATAATAAAAAAGAGGATGTAGAGAGAGAATTGATGGGTTTAAATAGTTGAGTAATATTATATATAACTTAATATAGCTGCCCGTTATATAATGTGATCGAATATGACGTATGTATTATGATGATGATGCATCTTTGCACGATATTCATTCATCCTCCTGATAGCGAAATCTAATTGTGTTCCGTGTATCCAACTAATGGTTAAATGGAACATGAAGACGGATGGCCTCATGGTCATGGTAACAACAGCCGACATACATAACGACAGCTAAATATGTGTTTGTGTGCAATTTGTCAACTAAAAATGACAAT
The DNA here is from genome assembly GCA_030448925.1 of Citrus cavaleriei. NCBI lineage: Eukaryota > Viridiplantae > Streptophyta > Magnoliopsida > Sapindales > Rutaceae > Citrus > Citrus cavaleriei. The sequence goes on along the minus strand of JAUJEN010000375.1, from coordinate 67,974 downwards.
AATGATAATAATTAACAATAAAGAATGAAAGTGGAAGTATAACAGTCGGCGATAGCGGAGGATAGAGAAATGGGAAGAAAGAAGAGGCCAACGCAACTGGAGCGTGAAACAGGATTGATTCTGTGCCTACGGATAAAGACAAAGGCTTGGGGTTAACGTTTGATTTGTACCGATCGCTGCCACTGTACACGGACAACGCTATAACAAGTGTCACGCACCCATAACATTATTAACTTAGACGCGCTGTGCAGCCGTCGATCGGATCCTTAACCAAACTTAACCCATTTCTCTTTTATTATGCATGTTTTCCTATCCATTCAAAGTTGTATAAGATTGCATTTACAGTTTTCTTTTTTAATTATAAATCAATTAAGTGTTGAAATTTCCGTTTTGTTTTAGTAGAATTGATCCGATCTAGATTGATGATGATTATAAATACATCAAACAAAAATACCAAGTTACTTTTCTTACTTGGGATTCTATTAAAATTAAAATTAAAATTACGTTTATTATAATCAATCAATAATTTATTTCTTACACTCTCAAAACACTTTGGAACAAATAATTTCTTTAACATAAGCAGATTTTAAAGAATGTAAGTATGTAACAACTAATTCATTGATTTTACAGCTAGTTCTTTAATGCAATGCACGAATATATGATGACATGTGACGCATTGATAAGGACTCACGTGAAAGAAATTACAATTTTTTTTTTCTGTGCTTGTGGTTTTGTAAAAAAAAAAACAGATTGCGTTTACTAATCGGTAATTGAAATAATTTATAATTAGAAACGAATCGGAATCTGAAAAAAAACGGTAATCGAATAAATATTGTAGGAATCAGAATCGAAATGAACTATATTGTCATTAATGTGTTTACTTTGTTTGGGAATCAGAATGTATTACTGCAAGCTATTAGAATAACCTTAGCTGATTATCATTATTGTTTAATATAATAAATGTGGTTATTATTATTCAAAATAATTATTTAATTGAGAAACAAAAGTAAAATTACGAAATTTATATGAGGTAAAATGAAGATTTCAAAATTTTAAGGACTTGATCCTAAAAATATGCAAGTCCCACACGTTTTATTCTCATATTCACCTGTATTTAACAAGTAAGAATCATCAATTATTCTCATTGTAGATTTCAATTTCCCAATCTAGAAAATAAATGGACCATTAATGTTACTACTCGAAAAAAAAATAAAAAACATCGAAGGGTGGTGATATTGCACTCACATCCCAACTTTTTAAATTTTTTTGTAATTACTATATTACCCTTAAGTAATTCAATTATAGTTGTGTTGGACTAGCCCGCTCGCAAAATCTTGATTGCTCGTTATAATTTGTACGCCACCGCGAACCTGGATTGCTTTCTTTCTTTCTATTGTATTTTTATTTATTTATTTTTTCAAACTCCCATTGTCTTAATAACAACGTGATAAACAAAAACATCGATGACTAATTATAGTCTATAGAACAAAGATAAATATCTATCGATTATTTGAAGTTTTACGTTTTATTAAAAACGTATAAATATATTTTTTTGTAATTATCCTCATGAAATTCACAAAGTGTAGCATAGGCCTTTAGCAAAATCACAATTCAATCCCGACATTATTTTCACCGAGATTCTTCCAGCTTTTACTGGGAAACAAGCTTTGATCAATGCTAGAAGATATGTTGATTCGATTTTTTTTTTCGGGGGGCGGTTGGGAATTTTAGGGATTTTCAAAATTGAAGTGTGAATATAAAATGGAACCAAAGAAAACCATGAACAATGGAAGGGAAAAGTGTCTGGTGAAGTAAATTTGATGAGAAGAAGTAAGAAATTACATGGTGAGATTTTTTATTTTATTTTATTTTGATTTTATGCTGGTAACGAATGATTTGATACAAAATTTGTGTATTTTTTAAACCATACAAATTTAATTAAAGAAGGAGTGGAGGGAATTTATTTTTTTTTAACTTTTATTATTTTATTGTACAAAGTCACAAATGTCCGAGGGTCGAGAAAAGTGGAGCACTGATATACTTTGTAAAATTCAGATGGATAAATAATTGTAGAAGTAAAAAAAAGAATATTTGTGTATTTTTAATAAAGTGTGGAACATTAAATGATTGGTGAATATTTGTCATAAAAATAAATGAGAAACCAGGTGCAAAAGAACTATTTTTTTCATGATGAATTGATAATAGCAGTTGGTTGCTCCCATTTTTAGTTTTCTTTGGACACTTAACGTCCATTTATAACATGGAAAGATACTTGCGGGGACCAAATATGATGAAGAAGATTGATAATATTGATAATAAGCATGGTTTATTTACGAAATAATATAATTTTAACCATTTTATTGGGTGCATTTTTTGGCTAAGATGCTATTATACTAAAGATGGGATGGAAATATTACTACTCTTTGATTGAAGCTAACATAAAATTTCAATATGTGAATTTAGAATTTGCCTACTCCTTATCTTTAAAAAAAAAAATTAATATTATGAAAGAAAATATGAATTAAATTTAACATATCACTAATAAAATTGAGAGCATTTACAATTTAAACTGTTTTATTCTATTTGAATGGGAGAATTTAACCTTATTAAAGAGAAGTCAACGACTCATTGTCATACCGAAGGACCACGAGTATTTGTTTGGACATATAGAAGTTAGATACACGCATGACGTGTTTAATGATATTAATAAGTGATTGTGGCCATAACATAAAAGAAGTGGCTGTCGCCATTAGAGATGGCAAAAATATCCGCCCGGACCGGATCCGGACCGGACCCGGCATGTGCGGTCCGGGTAAAACCCGGACCGGATGGAAGGAGAAAGCGGGTCCGGTCATTGAAAATTAAAGCCCGACTGTTTCCGGGCATGGGTTCGGTCACAAGCACCAAGAACCCAGAACCCGGACTGTGCCCGGTTTTTGTTAAGGTAAAAAAAAAAAAGAGCGGAAAATATAAAATGCGAAAAAACCATTTTGCCCAATTGCCCTAACCCTAAATCGTGAGTAATTGAGACTTGAGAAACACAAAACACACACACTGAAACAATTTGCTGCTGCGGCGGCTTCAACCATATTGTTAGAATGATGCCAATTATGCTCTGCATGATGAACATCTGCACCACGGCTTCGAGCAGCAGTGCTCTCCTTTTGGCTTTATCCACCGCGTAAACCGAGACCAACGTATTGAACACGTTGACGAGCCCAGTGATAACGGCAGAGAGCAGAGACACCTCACTTCCGAATCCGACGGTCTGGAACAGGACGGGTGCGTAGAAGTTAAATCCTTTTTGGTTGTTCGGATCAAACTAGCAACAGATTCACACCTCAAGATTCCCTTCTATTACAAGGGCTTACTTGATTGGTTCTCTGTTCTTGAAGGCTGCTGATCTTGATGTGGTTTGTTTGTGATGGTTCACTTTATGCTTATTATGAAGTCGGGAATCCCAGCAGGCTTTTGTATTCCTGAGATTGCTCCATTTTCAAAAGAATGTGAAATCTGTCTCGGTTGTCACTTGATCAACATTTTCTTCCACTATCTTTAAAATTTTTATTATCTTTATTCTCATTGTTATCAGTGTTGTCCACAACATTTTATCGAAATTACATTTGAATGGCATGCCAAAGGATTGAATAAGACTCATCCATCAGCAAAACGCTGCAACACCTGCAGCAGTATTGCTATAACCAGTGGGGGGTGGCTCGATGTTTCATGAGCTTGCTGAAGCAGCTGAACGACTTTGTGACTTATTAAGATGTTGTAACAATTTATTTTTTTCCTTTTTAATTCAAAATGCGGGTAGAGAAAACCCGGATGAAAAGCCCGTCGATAGTGGGGTATATGCCAAGATAGAAAAAATCCGGGCACGGTCCGGATCCGGGCAGCTATGTGTGGCATGCGGGCAGGTCCCGGGCACCCCCAAACCCGGACCCGACCCGGACTTTTGCCATCTCTAGTCGCCATGAGACAGTGGTCCATTAATTAATCTAACATCGAATATATAAGTACAATTAAGATATGGGTCCGCTTATAATACAGCCGCTGCATGCCATACAGCCGTTTTTATTTTTTATTTTGAAACCTATTCCCCGTTGGATTGCTTATAAAAGCAATCCAACGGCTTTTATTTTTTACGCATGAAACCTGCTACCGAACGAAAGAATTGGAAGTGGGAACTGGCAAATATCAGTAGCAATTATCACATAGCTACAACCAATTTTATCTAAATATCAAAATTATCAATTTAAATTAGGAAAATTTCAAAGACACCCTCCTCAGCATGAAAAATTTGCATTTTCTTATGGCTGAAAAAATTACTTTCAAACATGTAATGTCTATATTAGTGAGAATAATATTTATATTAGTGTAAACTAAGTATTTTTTTTCTTATTTTCCATTTAACTATTGCATAGTTTTCAAATAATTATAATTATTCATAGTACCAAATATCCTTATTAATCATCAAATATTGTTATTCTCAATATTAGTTGAAATAGTGACTAATATTAATGGTTTAAATTTGTACTGTATACAAGGCATATATAATGTACCATATATTTGATATTTGGATTATACTCACAAAGTTTCTCTTACACAAATTACTTCATACAAATTTATCACAAATTAATTAAATTATTGCATACTTTGTTTAATTTTTTTTATTTTGCTACATTATTAAATTATCGCATGTAACATATTTGATCTTGAGTTATTACTAGTACTGTCATTAATGATAGTTAAGAGAAAATGAGAATTACCTCCTACTGCCCCCCCCCCCCCCCCACAAAGTTATAATAACGTTAGCTTTATATATCATTTTACTATTCTACCCCTAATCTTACTGTTAGCTATAAAATTTAAATATTTTGAAAATGCAAATTAAGTAAAATAACTTATATATCCTTAATGATCAAATTTTATTTTATAATAAATTGTAAATTATAGAGAAAAATTACAAGTGGGGAAAATATCCCTAATAGTTGTAAATTATCCATTTAAATTGGAATAACATTTGGTTATATATATCCACAATATGTGTGTGTGTGTGTGAAGTAATTTTTCTCGATAATTTATTATTAAATTTATTTAATCATTAGGGTTATATAAGTCATTTCACTTTATTTATACTCTAAAAATATTTAAATTTTATGGCTAACATCAAAATATGTCAAATAGTAACGATATATAAAAATTAGAGAGGAGAATTTGAACTTATTTTAAAACATGAGAGGGTTTTTCATTTTTCTAAACAACAAAGGATAATCTTTGTTTTTTTTATATTGTTAATAAATGTCATTATAGTAATTATTATTATGATTAAACTAAATTCAGCTTATGATATTTTTTACGATATTATATATTTTTAATGAAATGTCTTGTATAGTCTATATGATTTTATTTTCTATAATAATAAAAGTTTTAATAATGTGTATATATATAGTCCAATTGAATGTATTTTTCTAAAGTGTGTATAATTTGATTTTATTTTTTAACCCCGCTTGAAAACCTCTCAATCAAGTCAACAAGGTGCAATTTGTTAAAAATTAAAATTTTAATAATATCAAGCATAATTTTTTAGGTATTATTACAATAATTGTTATTGACATTGTATTGTACCCTTAACTAAATTAACAATGTAACTAGAAAACTATAATTTTAGTGTAACACTGAGAATTAAATAATTTAGGGAAAAAGATACCTACACCCCCGAGATTTGGAAAAATGATCATATAAAACCCCATGTTTTCACCTAGGGACCCTAAGACCCCTTTGACTATAATACAATTTGGATTTATTGATTCAAAAAAATTGACTTTTAGATTTTTAATAAGTACAAATATAATTTAAATAGTTTAATTTGTCTAATAAATTAATAATATTAAAATATTTTTTAATATATAAAATAATTTTTAAAATGTAAATTATGATATTTATTTTAATTATATATTTGTATTTGTTACAAAATTTTAAATAAATCTTTAGGTTAAATATATTTTATAATTAATAAAATATATCTCATGTATTAATAGTATTCAAATTTTGTATACAATATTGAAAATAATTTAAATTTTTAAATATTTATTTTAATATTATGTTCCTATTTATTAAAAAAATTTAGTTTAATATAATATAAGATTGTAAAGTACTAAAATATTTTTTTATATATTAATTATTTTAAAATGTATATATTTCTACATTTATTTTAATATTATATTTCTACTTATTATAAAACTTTAGAGTCAATTTTTTTGAATTAATAAAGTCAAAAAACATTATAGTTAAAAGGGGTTTTAGTGTCTCTTAGTGAAAACTCAGGGTTCTACACGATCATTTTCCCAAACCTTGGGAAGTGACCTTTTCAATATTTACGCTTAATTGCATATGTGATTATATGATTTAAGTATAATAATTAAAATTTTAAAGTATAATATATTAATTTGAGTAATACTCACTTATAAAATAGATATTATATAATTCGAGTAGTAATCAATGAAAAATATGATGTATAATCAATTATTACAAATTTATAACACTATTAGTATACAATGAAATAAATTATCACTAAAATATAATAATTGAAAATAAGGCAACATCAATTAAGGGATAAATTACGTATCCAACTATATAAGTATAATGTTAAATAAATTTAATTTTTATGACTCATAAAAAACTATTGCAATTTGGAGCAATAAATAAATAGTTTTAAAATTGTAGTCAACATTATTGTTAAATTATAAGGTTGAATTTATCTGTAAGAGAAAATTTTCCTTTTAATACTTAATTGAGGAAGCAAAATTAATGTTTTAATATATTTTCTTTTTTCTTGATTGCATTAATTTCCTAATGTGTTTTTTTATACAAAATATTGTTTAATTTGAAATGCATTTACTGTGCTTAAAGCATTAATTAAAGATAAATAAATGGTGACTTAGTTGAATTGGATTCAAAGTAAATGCTAATTTGCAAATCTTAAAATTTCAATATAAAAATTAATTTTCACTATTCCTGTGATAATCATATAATAAATTAATAAATAAATATTTTTTTTTTTATCTTAAACATTTGAAAAATAAAAATTTGAGCCGTACAAATTGCATATGCAATTGTTAAAAATGAAATTTTGGTTGAAGTGATGAGATATCAAAGAATTTATTTTGGAAAGAAAATGAGTACAATTAATTTGAATTAATAAAATAGGCATATCTATAATGATCAAAAGCTCAAGTATAAATAAGTTGAGTTTAAGAAATCTCATGAAGTCAAGAAGATTAAAAAGAAAAACAAAATGTTCCAACATAATTAGATTAGGTAAGTTCCTAATCTTTTAACTTACAATGTTGATTATAGTTTATAGAAAATTGAATAGGGGTTAAATAGTGAAATTTTAATATATTGTTGTAAGTTGATATTTACTGAAATAAGAGGAGTAAAATGAGATTCACCTTAATAATATTATTTGTTTTTCGTAATAAAGGTACCTTTGAATTTTATAATATCAACTTGGAATTTAACCAATAATGTTGAAACATAACGTAGGCACTGAGAACTTGAAACGCAAAAGTAGTGAACTAATTAATTGAAGTAATTGAACCCATAAGTGAGAAAGTTTAACCAAAATATGGAACTTATCTAACCATATATAAAATCTAAAAAGTAAATTTGGTATCTAACTCAATTTATTAAAATCTTACATAAATAATCGGAATATTCAACACAATACTAGTGAAATTATTAGTTGAAACTCATGTACCAATAAAGGAGAAAGTTTAACCAAAAGTAGTGAGAAATGAAATTTACTTATAATTTAACCCAAAATATTGTTACTTAACGAATTTAATAGAAATATTAAACACAAAACTCATGGATTGAAAAGTTGAAATATATTAACCTATAATTGAGAAAGATTAACCAAAATTAGGGATTAGTCCAACCAAAAATAAAATCTTACAAAGTATATTTAATATTTAACCCAAATTATTGGAATCTTAACTAGATAATAGGAACACTCAACATAAAACTAGTGGAATTATTAGTTGAAATAAATGAACCTATATAAGAGAAAATTTAACCAAAATCATGAAAATTATCCAATGAGAAATAATATATACTTGAAATTTAACCCAAAATATTGGTATTTAACGATTTTAGTAGGAATACTAAACACAAAACTAGTGGATTGAAAAGTTGAAACATATAAGGCTATAGTTGAGAAAGATTAACCAAATCAGGAACCAATAGAACCAAAAATAAAATTTTACAAAGTAAAATCGGTATCTAACCCAAATTATTGAAATCTTACCTCGATAATAGGAAGATTCAACACAAAATCACTGGAATTATTAGTTGAAATATATGAACCCATAATGGAGAAAGTTTAACCAAAATAAGGAACTATTCGGACGAGAAATAAAATTTACTTGGAATTTAACCTAAAATATTGATTTTTAACGATTTTAGTAGGAATAATAAACACAAAACTAATGGATTGAAAAGTTGAAATATATTAACCTTAAATTGAGAAAGTTTAACCAAAATTTGATACAAATCCAACCAAAAATTAAACGCTACAAAGTAATTTGGTAGTTAACCCAAATAATTGAAATCTTACCTAGATAATGGGAACATTCAACACAAAGCTAGTAAAATTATTAGCTGAAACCCTTATACCAATAAGAGAGAAAACTTAATCAAAATTAAGAACTCATCCTACAAGAACTGAAATTTACTTGTAATTTAACCTAAAATATTGGTATTTAATGAATTTAGTTGGAACATTAAACACAAAACTAGTGGATTGAAAAATTGAAATAAATGAACCAATAAATGAGAAAGACTAACCGAAATTAGAGACATACAAAATAAACTTGAAACATCCACCTATTAAATTGGTATTTAACCAAAAAAATTGGAATATAATTATTTTTATAATTTCTTAACATTTATTTATGTTAAAAAAAAATAAAATATTTTTCTCATTTAATTGATTTTTTATGTTTCAGATTTAAATTTTTCATATTTTTTTCATTTTACTATATTTTTTTAAGCATTAAAAACAAATTTTAAAAATTATTTAATGAACAACCGGTAAAATACCGGTTGTTCTAAGCTAAATGATAAGACTGTTTAATTCTTTGCTTACTTTTTGGATTTGGGAATAAAGTGGGAATCTTTGGATTAGGAGTGTGGAGTGGGAGTGGGAGTAGGGTGTTTACTTAGACTAAATGAAAGTATGGATTGTGAATCAGAATCCTAATTATTTGTTACTTTGCTCTTGGACGAGAAATTATTTTAAATTACAATTTTATCCTTATGTACAGAATTATAATTTATAATTAAAAAAATTAATAAAAAATATTTGGAAAATAAAATAAATGTTTTATTATATTTCTAAATTAATAATAATTACCAATATTCTTAATTATATAAATCATAATTTTTTATTAATTTTAATTTAAATTATGTGAATAAAAATTATTAATAATAACAACACAAATGAAATATTATTATTGATAATATAGTACAAAATTAATATTTTTTTAGAATAAAATATTTATTATTATTAATTAAATAAATAATTAATATTTATTAAAATTAATGTTTAATATTATTAATTTAAGTATAATATTTATTTATTTTATTTTATTAAATTTAATAAAATAAATATGATATAATTATTATTTTTAATAAATATGATATTATTTATTTTATTAAATATTATTTATTTATTTTATTAAATATTATTTATTTATTTAATTATAGGGATAAAATGATTCACTCCTACTTTTTAAGTAAGGGTGGGAGAATCCACACTCCCACTCCAGAAAGTAAACACTACATTAAGATATTTTGAAGCTTTCTGTAACTCTATTGATACGGAGCGGTTTTTCTACGACCGACGTTATAGTCAGACCGCTTAATTATAGATCACGTGATACAACCAGCACTCCTTTTTTAATTTATTTGTTACTTTCTGTAATCTCGCACGCACAGACACACAGACACACGCCTAATATTCCATTCCCTCCCGACAAAATCTAAACGTTGTGCGGACCTGTCTATGGTACAGATTCTGTAACAAACATCTCCCGTCATCCCACCATCCGATTTTCTATTGTTTAGTTTCTCACTCCGCATCCAACCACATCCAACGGCTGATGCTGCAGTCTGTAGCTTACAGAATCTGTAAGCTAGTCAAGTCCACGTTGTGCTTGTTGTTGGCGGCCTTGCGACTCTCATAGATCTACATATTTTTTCGATACTTGCGATATAAAGACATACATGAGATTTACATTTTTTATTTTTTTATAACACGTCGCTGTCAGACATGATTAAAGGATTAATTTGGTAAGAAATTTTGGTTGATTTTAACTCATTCCTACTTTAGATCGTAGAAGAATACGTTCTGTCTCTGGGAATTTAATTACCGGATGAGATGAGACTGTCGTTTTCAATAATTATTACCGCACAAAAAAAAGAAAAAGAAAATACCATCAGTTCTTTCAATTCTAATTAAAATAACATATCAGAAGATTAATCAGACAAGATAATGAGAGTTGTTACATTTGACGTGTTTATGTATACGCTCTTCTCCTGTCTTACGCAAATTAAGCAGCCGTGACTGAAGACTACTCAAAACAACGCGAGCCATAATGATTCTTGATGTAATCAAGTCGGATTATTTATTCAACTCAGTACTAATCGAGTGTTTGATTCTTAAACACTACACATCTGTATAACAATATAATAAAGCAAGCATACGTCTTTCTCATACTTGATTATTAAAGTTCCTCTGCAAAGCTCCATTATTGCTCAGTCACACATTCCAGGATCACAAATGACATGTGGCTGTAATTGGTGGCGGGGTGACTAGGGGGACTAGCACGTGATTTAGACCCTACCTCATGAAACCTAAAAGCCCACTTCCCACAACGTCCTCAACTGATGGATAGATTCTCTTTTGAAATTGGTTATTTGACCGTGATGAGGTATTCTCGCTTTTAGTAATTAGGACAGGCACAAAAGAACAATGGAGATATGTGATAAAGGTGAGGAGCACTTTTAAAATAACTGCTTCCCAAGTCTTTTATATGAGAAGAAATCCAAAGCTAATGTTAAAATGTGATGAGGATTGCATCTGGGGAGTGGGGATCACATAAGAGGATATTCTTCTTTATGTTTCAAGTTGGCATTCGCAGATCCGTCTGCTAGGCACAAGCTACCATTAAAATTTAAAACTTAAAAAAGTGCATGCATGAGCAATGCACCTTTGGCCTTAGGAGAGTCCTTACTTACACTCATAATGTAATTTCTGAAATATCTATAATAGTCCTGTATATCAGTATTTTTTTAGAAAAAAAAAAAAAAAAAATGCATGCATTTATGCCGTGCGCTGTGTGTACAAAGCATGACATGCAATGATGGAAAGAAAAAGTAAAACAAGTTTTTGCACTGCTTTCCTTTTTATGTTTCTTCTCTGCACGTTGCCTAAGTTTAGCTCCTTGACAAAACTACAAGAAGCTGACAAACACCCAATTTTCCATCTGAAGCAAATTTAGCCTAACTGAAAATACCTGAAACATGATGACAAGTAACTGCCACGAAAGCATATGCTCCATAGTGCTACATGAAGGATTTCCAGAACATGTATCGAAATCATAACAAGGCTAAATTCACCTGGCATTATGTTTATAGACACTTGCGGGGTGGGATGTGTAAACCAGCAGCAATGGGGTTAGATGCAGGATTAGATTTGGAAAGCAAGTTACCGAGATGGATGAAGAGAGAAGGCTATTCATGAGAATACCTGGAAAATCTTTTTCCATTGCGATATGAATTTATTGATACATCTTGAATATGAGAGTGCCCTTTACAGAGCTTTTCTTTGCTACTTCCACTAGCATTTTTTTGCCTAACTTCCAAGGGAAAAAAGATCCCAGTAGAAGTAGCAAAAAGAAGCATGGGAAAGGTACACTCCTATATTTAAAGAAATAACTACAGAAAAGAAAAGAAAGGGGGGGAAAATGAAATAAAAAAATTGTTGTACAGAGTCAAAAAACAACAGGCTTACTGCTTATGTAGCCTCTCCCTGTGACGCATCTTTTGAGAATTTACAGCTTTGGAAAGATACAAAATTTTGGAAACTATATATCCTTCTTCGATGGGGCATTGCCACTGTCAGTGTAGCAAAATTCATCACAAAATCTTGAGTCAGCCATCCAGCAAATCAGACTTGATTAGAATTGTCGAGGAGCACCAATTTTAACACTTCAGACACAAGGACATTGGATATTTACATGTACAATGAGATGGATCATGCAGTACCAAGTCGTTTCCATTTTGCCCGATAGATTTCTGCTTTCTCGGGGGCAATGATCTCAAGAGCACCCATAACACACTTGTGATATGAGAAGTCCTCAATTGAGCCATCTTCTCTTACCAACGAAAAGCAACGTGAATTCTGATGTTCAGGGTGATAGGTAACCTGAAAAAGATGGGGGAAGATAGTATCATGATATTTCCTGCCACTATACGTACAATAATGCTAAACTACCAAAAGTAGTTTTTTTTTTTAAATGATGCGAAAGAACATGGCATCAGACTTGTATAAAATGTAAATGATCAATTTGTTGAGGTACTAAAATTAGCCATCCAACTGACAAGTCAGTTTGCGCCAAATCCCCTTTCTATCCTATCCTACAAGGAGCAACAATTAACTGAGGATCTAAGACAAATTCATCAATTAAAATAGGATTCCTTTGCACATATTATAAATATTTTAACTCTATTTTTATTAGATTTCTCCTTTATGTAAATTCCATGTTAATGAAAAGATTCCGCCCCCCCACAACCCCCCCCTCAAAAAAAAAAAAACCTTGACATGTCAAAACACACACTAACCTCCCAAAGATCCATGTAACTTATTGCTTCATTTTATCTGAATTGTGTAAGTGTTGGTTAAAACTGTAATATGCGGAAAAGAATGGAAAAGAATACTGGAAAAGTGCCATAAAAATTTGATAAGACTTTTTATATCGCCAATCTACTACCAACAACTATTTTCCTATAATTGAGTCAACAAAATACAGGTTAACAGAATAGGTCAAGTCAACCAATCAGAACCAATAGAGATCTAAAAAAACTCTTTTAACCACATACCTCTATATCTGGAGGCTCAATTCCAAGCTTTTCATTGCGTCGAGGATGAAAATATAAAGCCCTTATCACAGTTGTTTTGTCCTTTTCACTTAACCTCTGACCAATTGAATATCTACAACAAAAGTAGCCACAGAATTTTTTAGGAGAAAGAGAAAAGGCAAAAGAAACCTTTGCTCTCATTTTTTTACCCAAAAAGGAAAAAATCTTGTGAATTCGAAGAACTAACGCATCACACAAAGGGATCATGGAATTAAACAATATGGTCAGTTAGAAAACCCCCAAATATGAGTACATTTCTTAAATCTGCATTTTGATATGAAATATAAGCATGTGGGTTACTCAAACATTTCCTCATTACCGTGCTCTACTTTGTTCACAGAAGAAAGGATACTCTTAATACGAGGGGGGGGCGGGCACTGACTTTAAATTCCACAAAGCAGAGCACACAGCTGGGAAGCCACCGTGCCTTGAATCACTTGATAAAAATCATGTAGGAGACAGAGAACACCATTCTACCAAAAGTTAATTTAAGTAACATGTGCGAAGCTGTGCAATTCAAGATGCTCCAATACAAGGCATCATTCCAAGGTGAAACTCCGATATGATCATTCACAATTTCAGTAAGATGTTACAGTTAATTTACAAAAATACAAAGGGAATAACAAAATCATATATAATCAAGTGTGATATGAAACTGTGTTAATTAAACATAAATAAATACCCCACTAAAGCCATAGACAGAACAAGGAGGAAATCATTGGAGAATGCTTACTTGTGTAATATTTTCTTTAAGGCATTACTGAGCCGTAGGACATCGTTATATGTCCAAGATTTTCTCAAAACCCCTCTAGATATGGTCTCGAAATCCAGGTTTCCCAGCCCTTTAAATGCAAAATCACCAAACTTAGCACCGCATTTGTCAGATATAAGGCCCTGAGCTTTGCATACTTTAAGTTTTTCATTCTGCTTAGAACTGACTGGGGTGCTCAGGAGGTTATATACATCCACTGGCTTGGAAAGTGTGCGTCCCTGATGAATAATTATGGAACAGGAAATTAGAACTTTTAAATACAATTTATAGCCAAGTAATAAAGTCAAATGCTGCTCCCTCACAACTAAAAAAAGAAAATAAACAGATAAATAAATAGATAAAAATATAATCTGAAGAAGAAAGAGAATAAATGCATGACAAAAAAAGTTGACCCAAAGCATTAATAAAAGAAAAAAAAAACAATTAAATTTCGACATTAAACGGTAAAAATTTGCACACTACTAATACTGGTAAGAAAAAATCAAAATTTAAAATTTACCTCCCCAGAATATATAATATCAAAGTGTCCGCCGGTGCCTACAGAAGGGACCTTTCCCCATCCTAGTGCATCTACACTCCCCTGAAGATTATCCACAGCTCCTGCCTTTGCAGCTTTAATAAAGGAAGCACCAGGATTCTGCAACAACATCCGAAACTTGAGTATGAACTACAGGCTCAACAAAAGCTTCTTTAATATCAAACCTCAAAGTTCTTCAAAGTAGGAAACAAGGCAGAGGAACTAACAGAAAAGAATGCTTGCACAAAAGGTGACGATACAGAAGAATGTTTTCGTTGTAGAGCCAAGCCTTTTGCATTTAAGCCAACAAACTCTCCTGTAGCTGACAGAGTATTAGCAACAATAAGCAAATGTTCAGGAAGTATGTTCTTGCCAGTGTCAGATATAGCGGACTCCAAATTCTGCATTTATAATTCCGTATTAGCAGTTAAGTATAAATTTATCACACATGAACAAAAACCACAAAAGAAAAAAAAAAGGAAAAAAGGAAAATCACAGTCAAGAGAAACATACAGTGAGAAAAAATTGTAACCCAGCGTCAATCCCATAGGCCAAACAGAAACTGCGAATATTATCTGGATGACTGCGTGTCCAGTCAATCATATCCATTATCTGGTGGCAGTCATTCATAAGTGCACTCCACAAACTTGTTATATGACATTGCCCAGACATAGAAACCCTCAGATAGAGCTCACCGAATGAATCGTCATGGGATTTTGATGCTTTTTGTTTATCCTTCCATAAAATATCCACCTTCTTAATCTCCCGGAATCCTAATAAACATGAAAAAAAAAGAAGACTAAATATCCACAAGGTTAACATAACATATATGTAGTACCTAAATGCATTCTGGATTTTCAAAACTTTTAGTTTTGATAGTCCATTTTGCAGAGAAAAAAAGAGCAGAACATTTATCAGGTTTCAAGAATTATCTGCATGTTAAAAGATTAAAAAAATAGCGGAACTACATGGGCTCGTAATCACTATTCAGATATAAGAAACTGCATGTTTGCAAAACCACATAACAAAACTAGCTCAGTATACTCTTTTCATGTTTGGTTTTGAAGCATTTAATCATGTTTCTTCCCATCTTTGACATTCAGAATTGTCAGATTTCTAATTTTCCATTCCAGACATGCTTGGAACAGATTCAGTTCTTCCAATTCAACAAGATTTAAGAATACATTTAAGCAAATCCAAGTCTTGAATCAAAGCAATATCTACAAAGGCACAGACAAGACCGACATTTGAAACTACAAATGAGAATCAGCAAACTAGAATCAAATATCAATCAACAGTCATATCTGTTAACTTGAAAATTAAAGCAAGATAGACCTAGACATGCAGAGTGCTACCAACCTTTGACTACTGTTTTCAGAAGGAAAGGCATCACCCACATTTGAATTGTCTCCAGATCTATGGAAGTTCTCTTGAAGTTTTCAACAATCATGACAGTGACACAGAATGCGTCATTGCATTCCTTCTGCATGTTAATTGAAGAACAGTCCCTGCCATTTAATTAGATAAATTAAGATGAACAATAATCTCAAAAAAGAAATGGACGATAATGTTCCAGACAAGAACCATTATGGATTATTGCAGTAGAAGGAAACTCAGAAGTTCCAAACAGCTTTTAGTGTTATACATACGGTAAATTCCAATCCATAGTTCTGGAAAAACTGAGAGAGTACAAGAATTGGCTGGGAAAAAGTACAATTTGTAATGACAGTATAAATTTAAAGGCAAAAGCATGAAAGAAAAAGTAACCCACAATGAGAAAAATTGGAAGTGAGACAGCTATAGGGATGGCAAAAATCCCCACGGGGACGGGTACCTTCGGGGATTTTCCCCATTCGGGGAGGGTATGGGGATAATTTCATACCCAATTTCTTATTCGGGGAAGGGACGGGGAAATTTTTTTACCCAATTTCTTATTCGGGGAGGGGACGGGGATGAGGTGGAATCCCCATCCCCTACCCATTTCCCCATTTTAATTTTTTAAAATTACTAGTAAATAAATAATAAAATTTAAATTATAAAATTATAAATATTGATAAAAATAAAAAATATCAAAATATTTATATTATTAAACTTTTAAGCCTAATTAACTAATTAAAGTCCTAAATTTTTATTTATGACATTAAAAAGACCGAGTAAATTCTATTAGCCTAAAATTTTTTAATTTTAATATTCTTTAAATATTTTAAACTTAAATCTATTTTTTATTTATTTTTAGATGTTATAATTGCTCACAGCGAATCACAATTTTAATATCTAATCTAATCTAATCTAATATTTGCTCTTGATTTGCTCCGATTTAACTATTTTGTTGTAAAAGGAATAGTCCACATTTATAAAGTGCCCATGCCACCATTGAAAAAGTTAATTTTGAATCTAAATTCGATTTTATTTGTAACAATTTTGTATTAGACTATTAATTTGTTCATGATAGTTTGTAAAAGAAGTTTATATCCTTTGCATGCTGTGTTACTTACTAATTTAATGTATGTGACTTTTGTAATGGATATTAATGTAAGATATATTTTTAACTTTACTTTTATTTGAATTTTTTATTTTAATATGATTAACTCAAAATCGAAAACAAAAAAAATGTATTAGTTATTCGGGGATTATTATTCGGGAGGATGAGGATTCTCAAGTAATTACCGGGGATATCATGAAAATATCGGGGATAGATGCGGAGATTGGTCCCTCCTCCCTCCCCATTGCCATCCCTAGACAGCTATGACACTAGATAATAACTGCACAATTTATAAATTTCATACTTAAACGAATTTTAGCAGAGCAAATAACACAATTAAACAGCTTCAGATCAACTGTCAATCATTTTAGTGCAAGATATTAATAATATGCAAAACTACAAATGGTATGTCGCTAAAAAATTAGAATCCAATAGCATGTGTGTGTATAATAAAAATTCTTTCCAGTAATTTGATTAAGGGAAATTATCTACCGTCCACCCGTTTTTTCACCGTTTTTCAAAAATACACAAATCTTTTTTTTTTCTTTTTTTTCTTTTTGCAGCGCTCCACCTGAAGTTAACATTTTTTTCATTAGTCCACTCTCGTTATAACACCGTTAGAACTTTGTTGACTCCAATATAACAAAAAAAAAAAATTAAGAATTGTGTATTTTTGAATTGTGTGTCCATTTTTCAAAATACACAAATCTTTTTTTTCTTTTTTTTTTTTTTTTTTTTCACCGTTAGAACTTTGTTGACATGTAAAATTGTCATTTCACAACGACACAGTGGTGGAAAGGTGCAAAACAATATAACTTCAAGTGGAGTTCAGCAAAAAAAAAAAATTAAGAATTGTGTATTTTTGAAAAAATACAAAAAAAAAGTGGTCGGTGGATAATTTATCTTTTACATTTGAGGGTAAAAACGTTATTTATACAATATTCCGTTAGTTTTCTTAACGGTTTCCAAACGGAAGTGGAAAAGTGAAAAAAAATGTAATTTCCAGCAAAAAAAAAGAAAAAAGAATTGTGTATTTTTGAAAAAGTTGGAAAAAATAGGTGGACGGTGGATAATTTCCCTTTAATTAGATATTTTCAATCATATTTATCAGACAACCTTCTTTTATATTGGAATAATCAGCAAGATCAAAATACATAATGATGAAATGCTAAAAACTCAAATGCAGACACTGCCATTTCTGGAGGAGATTAATAAAATATCAAGAAGATACGGTCAAGTTGTATGCCATAAGGCATGAAACAGGACTTAGGAGCTTATACCACGCATACTTGACCTCAGATATAGCATTATTATTTCAAAACTTTATCAACTGAGAGACAGTAAGACAGTAAGAAACAAATGTGACTGATACTCAAAACATAAAATGATTCTTTCAAACTTAATCAACTGTTTCATGACATTAAAAGCAAGTATTCCACCATTAAATTACTACCTAAAACTCATTATCAATAGATTTAAGGATGAAGAGCAATTAGGAAAAGCATATGCATACCAGAAAAAGGGAAAAAAAAAGTTAGAAAGAAACAGATGTAAATTATAACAGCAAAATGATCAAAAGGACCAGAAACTGCACCCATTTTATGCAGAAGATAGAAGGAATATGGGTTCAAAAGTTGCCAGCCTGAGATTAGATATGCACGCTGGTAACAATCAAAAGTTGGTTAAAATTAAGAAATGAATTCAAGCCCAGATCACTCCACAGAAATGAATTTAACTGTCCTGTTTGGAGTTCAGCGTGATCAAATCAAATGTAGTGTCCATACCTAAAAAGTGGTGACTTTAAATAGACAGAATACACAATCCACATTGAACTCCTATTATATCAATCTCTACCTGTTATCTATTATACCAAGAGTTTCAATCTATTCATAACACTAGTGGTAAATAGAGTTACATGAATGTCCAGTAACTTACTGTTGTAACAGCAATTAAATTTCACAGTTCCAGGGGGGAAGCAGCTTACTTGTTTGAAATGAGCATATCAGGAACACTGATTTTCAATTCTGTTCTAGCGGCTTTACACTGCCGGTACAAGGAATCAATAATGGAATGTTCTTTCAATCCTGTCCTCTTCATGATTTCCTGAAGGCACAAAAATTTATAGCAAAAAACAACACAGGCATATAAATGATATGTATATCCACATTGTGCTACCTTGCGCACATGGAAATGGCATATCCAAGGACTAAAATGCTTCATGCTGCCCGTCTGTGGAGAGTAGCTAATATCCACAAAAGACATCAATCAGTATGAAATCACCACTTCACCATTATAGCCAATTTAAAACCAGGAGAGCAGTAAATGAAAATGAAATAGAGACAGAAGTTGACATTATCATGGAAGTAGAAACAATATCTGACAACATTAGGCACTCCAAATGATTCTTGACTTCCAGGGCTCCATATTCAAAACCATGCCTCCTTTTCCCCAGTTTGTTGGATAAGAATAGAGACATAGTCTGGTCCGCATTGCTTTTTTTCGACCCGCATTCCAGTACGTTCTGTGCAATTTCATCAAATATCAAAACTGGTAAATTGAAAGTAATACTCAGATCCTTTTGAACATGATTGATGCATCATTTGTTTGGAACACGAAATGTAAAAAATTTTATTAACATGGTTGATCCATCAATTAGGAAACTCCACCTGGGTCATTAAAGATGCACTTCCACAAATTTTGAAGGAAAAGAAAAGGCACATAAACAAACTTGACTACACTTCTCAGAAAGAAAAGGGATGAAGGGAAAATGCACCTTTAGATTTAGCAGCGGTGAAGTTTCGAGCAAACTGATAGGTTGATCTAATGCACTGTATGCCGCCTCAGAAATAGCGCAAGCAGATAGTGAACCAACAGGTTGGCCACCGATCTCACCTGTTGGAGTAGATGTCCCCTCAATATTATAAGAGAATTGAACAATCTGATTCCCATAAGCATTTCTCACTGTTCCATCATATGCTGTGCACAGATCACGCATGAAGAACATAAGTCTTCGAGTAAGAGTACCCGGAAGATCAGCATTGTCACTAAAAGAACTGTCTCGACTTGTTACTGAATGAATAAAACATTCTAAGGGATTCAATCCTGTCAAAAAGGAATTTTCAACAACAGCGGATGGTATATAAGACTTGGCACATTCTGTATTATCCCCAGCCCTTAGCCTATTCCAAGCAGCACAAGAGAGTTCATGGGGAAATCTAAATGACAATGGGGCTAATGAGTGTTGCAGACCAAGACACAAGCTATGCTGAACTAGCTTTAGTAAATTACCCTTGCTTCCTGCCTTAAACATAGCCAACAATGAGTTGTCCTTGCTCCCATACTTGTAGGCTAAATTCTGGATATCCCAGAACACATGCTTAAAAGCATCAACAGAAGCTTGACTGAGAGCGGCTGATCTCTGCTTTTCATAAGACAGGTGCTCCCCTTGCAAAGACCTGGTGCTTTCACTATCTTCAGCACTCATAAGAAAATTCATATGAGAATCCACCATCAGCTGTTGAAAATTACAAGTGTCCTGCGCTTCTCGCAAACCATAAAAAATTTCATCCATCAGAATTTTTCGGGAGCATGAGTGAGAAGCGAGGTACAAGTCTGAGAGTGAAACAGTCATGCCCCTAACTGACAGCCACTCGCAAAGAACTTCCTGAGCAGCATACAAGAAGTCAAGAACTTTATCCTGATAGCGCTTGATAAGATATTGGAAAAGATTTCCCTCATAGTCACGCAGCCAAGAAGATCCTTCAGCAGATATGAGCTTCCCACCACTAATATAAACATCTTTTGATGGAAATGTATACTCAAAATCTGGAGGCAAGAGCATGCTGAATAACTGCTTCCCAGACCAAACACTATCCTTTGAAATTTTGAAAATATCGGGTGACAGAAATCGATGAGGGCAGAACATTTGCAGCTGCTGCATTTGCAAATGGCTCAATAGAACACCATCTTCCATGAGTAAATGAGCAGCAGTCAAACTATCTTGACCAAGTGAGAGCAAGTTCCTACCACTCTGCTGATTAATTAGTTGCTTATCTAAAGCAACAAGCTCAGTGAGCTCAACTCGAGCACCAATTGCTTGAGGAATATATCCATGAAGGCAGTCACCGTCAAAGTCCCCATGGAAAGGGGAGCAACAAAGTGGATTTATTGTGACCACTGAGCTTATTGGAAGGACCTTCACTGTTAGAGCAATCAGGGAGTGCGGATGTATGGAGGGTGGCCTGTTTATCAATACAATGTCACCATCAGTTAGGGGCCTATAAATTATATCCCCTAATTCAAGTGCATCAATACGTCGAATGCGAACCAGCCCACCTTTTCTGCAAACATAAAGCTCCCCTTTCTCAAGAAGACGAAAACTAGTGCAGACACTTAGCCTTTCCCAGTTCCAAGAGTTCAGACGTTCAGAAATTTGTAACCTCTCTGCAACATGACAGGGTATACCAATTTCTTTGAGCTTAATGTTAGGGTCACCAGTAACAACCATGCGAAAACAATCGTCATTTCTCTTCCCAAGAACAACATCTTTGATCCATCTGAGACCAGAGCTGTTGGAAATATCAATATTCTTCTTTTGTCGGACCTCAGCAGAATCTTTTCTCGATGACTTGTCTAAGTGTAACTGCATTTCAAAAGTATAAATACAAGCCAAAATAATTTTTCTCTCAAATAAGAAGATGCTGAAGAGTGCCTAAAGAAACAAATGCAAAACAATGTTGCACAACTTGCCTTCGATATCTTCAAGCAGTCCTGAACGAGATGACTCAATTCAATATCTCTCCCTCTGTAGTCAACCATTTTCTTTAAATGCCTGGTCCAATTATCCTACAAATTAATCAAGAACAGCATGACATGAGAAAAGAAAAACAGAACTCACACGCAATTATTTAATTAAGCCATCCAAATCTTAAGACAAGAAAAGCAGAGAAAGAAAAAAATACTTACAAAAAACAATTTCTTTTCATGCGAAAATGCATGTGGAACTTCTGTCACACGGTGATTATTTGGTGTTACTGGGAAACATTTGAGGAAGGGAGCATCTTTACTCAAAATAAACTCCTCTCTGATACTTGGATCAACATCTTTCAACAAATAACTTACCTATATAAGTGAACATCATAAGGACATTCAATTGGCAGCAGAGAAAGAAAGTATGACCTTATGACAAAAACAATAGATCGTGATTCTAGCTTCCAAAACCTATGACAGAAATGCTTTCAAAATAAAAACCATATGGATTTCCAATTACAACTTCTATACTCTGTTGGATTCTTCACTACTGCTTTAAGCTATTTAGATTAGCAATAGATAAAAATGGTATAAGTTAACTGTTTAAATCCCCTTGCACTAGTTGAGATATGACAAAATAATGTCGTCAGGCCCTAGCTTATTAGCTTACACTTATCTGTTTAGTCATAATTTAATATTTCAAAATTCCCAATTCAGACTACAGTTAGCAGAACAAACTAATCTATTTGACAGACATTTAAGCTTTTCCCTTCAGAAATTTCCACAAGGATAACAATAAAGTTCATTATCATACAACCTTTTAAGAGATGGTATAGCCTCAATGATAAAAGGTCATGCAGGAAGTAGCTGCAGAATTTTTATTTTATTTTATTTATTTATTCATTATTATTATTATTTTTGGTGAGGAGCAGAAAATATATATTAGTAAACAAGAATGAGGTTGGCAAGGCATCCAAACAAGACAGAAAAATGCCTGACACGTGTCTACAACTATACCAAAACATTTTGGAAGAGTTTTTATCTGTCTGCGCAGAGTGTAGAAAAACACCCTAAACCCTTGCTTCAAGAACACTCCCAAGGAACACCCCCCCCCCGGGTCAAAACCCTTCCCAGTATAGATGGATGCAAAAGATGGAAAGAACTTTGTCTTCACCATAGCATTCCTCCGCCCCCATCCCTAAATGAAAGGCAGTTATCTCTTTATTAGAAATGGCTTCTGAAAAGAATTATAAGATTTGTCCTCAGTCCAACTTTACAACAAAAGGCATCTTTTTCCACCTCCTGGAAATATTACAAGAAAGATAAAGCAAGACAGACTGAAAGATTGGTATCATGGGGGAAGTGGCATTTGAATAACAGAAACTATTACAAATATCAAGCAATTCACAATTGATATGTAAAGCAATAAAATACTAAATAGTACCTTTAGTTAATACATAATGATATATTAATACCCTTTTAGTTAATTTCCCCATAACATATATACTAATACATAGAGTAACTTGGTAATATAAGTAATATAGGAATAGTAAAATAGTATAACAAAGGATTAAAGACACAAAATAATTCACATTTAGAAGTGCATGAGACAATAATCAGACAACAACAAATACAAATTGGTTTATCTAGTTATTTGATTGAACTGTTCCTCAGACATTTTGAATGAGATATAAAGAAGGCCATTTGGTGCAGTGCAGGACACAACGTTTAAGAAACCAAGCAATATTGACAGGGAGAGTCAAGTTTGTGAGGTAAATGACTACTTCTTGGACAAAACTTGCTGAATGTATCAATCAATCTAAACCTTCTTTTTGGCTACTTATTGATGTTATATAAACAAAATAATTTGGTACTGGAAAATTTTAATAATAATGATTATGCAAAATCATCAATATGCATTTATCTACAATTTTAATGCAAGCAACAGTCCAAAAGATAGATTTTGGCCATTAGTAACAACCATACAGAATAACTGAATGATTAAAAGAAAAAAATATGAAGAAATTAAGAGGAAAAGTAATTCATATTTAATGGAAATACGAGCAGAGGCAACACAAATATTGCCAACATAAGGAGTGCAGGCAAAAACATAACAAGAAATTATTCCATGCTACATTATAAACAGAATTGGCTCGCATGACTATGGTATTTTCTCTAGTAGCAAACAGAAAGATATTTTACACATAAAATAATATCTTTTACAATGAAGGTAAACAGGCAGCCTAAAACCAGACCATCATAAAAAAGAAAAGAAAGAGAGTGTTATAGTCGACTAAATCTAGAAATATGACTATCACTTATTGGATCTAATACAACAGACATGAATATACAGCAATCAGGGTCTTTCCAGCATTCAACATAACATACACATCTGCAATTTGTTTAAGTGTGTGTAACTGTTTTACAGAAATGCATATTCATATTAATGGAGAAAATTATATATATATATAGCAAAGGGCGTGCTACCTGTTTACATGATAAGACCTTTCTGTTTGGTTTCACAGTATTTTCTTCTTGTTGTGCATCAAATGGAATAAAACCCCAGTAATCATCAGGCAATTTTTTATTCTTCTTTGATGGCTTTTCATCTATTTCAACAATAATAGCAGTTTTCCCTGAGAGATCTTTTGATGAAAGTTTAAACCGCATTCTTGGGTACCATTGTGCAGGATTTCGCTGTTAATAGGAAAAATTAGATTCATAAGCCACAAAGGAGAAAAAGGGAACAATCTAAACAGAAGAACCAAAAATACTTACAACACAATATTTGCAAACCCTTGGCTGTTCTTTCCGTGAAGAACCAGCCCCCTGGGACATGCACAATGAGAAAAATCAGAAAAGCATAACCTAAAAGATTATTCCACATTACAGTCGTTGACAAGACTCACAACTTTTTAGCCATTATACTCCCTAATATTAATCTTGGACTAGTATGCAGTGCAAAGTTTCTCACATTGATCACATGTAAATTCATGGACGGTGACAAAAATCGAAACACCAGCAAACTCAATTTTCTTTCAAGCATTTTAGGACAAATCATAATGAAAACATCAAGCAAAATACAACAAACTAAAACACTATTTGAAACATAGTCCATTTTAAGATTTACTACTTTCACCAAAACGCTATCACATATTGATCAATGGTGGATTGGGTGTGGGAGCACTAGCCCTTCCCAGCACAGTGAGTTCTGCAAAAAATTTTGCAACTTTTAGCCAATTTCCAGCCGCTACATAATCTGCATTATAATTTTTCCCCAAACTCTTTGCAGCCTACTAAACTAGTTTATAGTCTATATATATATATATATAACTTCACATGGATGTTCATGATTCAGGCTCTTAACTTTTTTTCAGACATAGGGTTCATCAAATGCACAGAGAACTAGATAAAAGGATTTCAGATTTGACTCAATGACGTCAAAGATCACAACTTTTCTTTTGTTCTCTGCAGTAAGATAATTAGAATTTTGTTGAATTGATAACCACAGGAGGTCAAACATACATACAACTTAGGTGTGTAGAGTCATGTACTAATACTGCTGATATGGTTACTTCTAAGCTAATTAAACACCATACTGCTGCATTGGACGTTACTTCTATATATATATATATATATATATAGAGCGAGAGAGAGAGAGAGAGAGCTCCACTATTTTTTTAGATTTCTCAATCCTAGAAAATGGAAATATATCTAGCTAAATGAAGATAATCACAGATATCCCTAACTTTTCCAATAGTACAAAACTTCTCATATCAACTCATAGCACTAGGTACCTAACCTTTTGTCTTTCTTTCCGGATAGTTTTGCACTTAGGACAGATACTATTTAAAAGCTTTGCAATGTCTGATAGAAAATACGGATGTAGTATTGTGAATGGAAACTTGATAAAGCCAAAGTGCCCTGAAAATTGATGGAAATACAGTTAGTGCAAAATTAGCAGAATTTATAAATAAGTATATATCAGTAAAGATAATATCGTCCAAATTATGCATCAGACCTTCGCAGGCTTTCCTATCTTTAGCTCCACATGAGGAGCACTCATTAGTTGGGTTCGGAAGCCCCAACCTAGGATTGGTGACCTCACTGACTGCACCAATTTCCATTACGGATAACTTTTCCTGTTTAATAAATCAGAATATTAAACTTTATCATGATAAATACATCACATCATTCTGAAAAATAAACTTAAGCAATCAAATAGTAAAAAGGTCTTCTTTCTCCATTTTGCCACGGCTAAACAGCCAAAGCATATAACATACAAGAACACAATGTGATGGGTTAAAAAAATCAAAGATTGAACGCAAGAAACAATTGTAAAGGAACATCAAAAGAAGTAAGAACTGACAGAACAGAAAAGTACAGAATGAGTGTAAGGGGGGATGGAAATAGGAAATTCGTGGGGCTGCTTCAAAGAATAAACTTCATTAAACTGATACGTGCAGCAATACAATCTGATAGCTCTAAGGAGATGGGGTAGCAAAACTACCTTTTATAAACTTTTCAAAGCATAAAACAGAAAAAGAAAGTACATTAATGATGTAATGTACGCTACCTTTTCGAAGTAGCATTTACTGGTCAAAACTTAAATGCACATGCATGCACATCGGTACGTGATTTACGCACAAACACGTCAAAATGAATAAAATTACAAAAGAAAGGACACCAGGCACATAACATAAGTGAATAATCAGCTGAAATAGCGTCTCACTTTTTCAGTGTCTGTTGAAATTCCAAGAGATATCCCAGTCAGGATACCAGAGGGCACTTCCAGCCCTTCTTCACAGAATTCATTGTCCATTGAAGTTGGTGACCTTATATAATGGTTCGAGCAACCTACAAGCACATCCAAAGGAAGACCAACCATAAAATGGTGTTAGGCACAAATAAACACATATGCATAACAATAAGATTAAATCTAGACATCTATTGTAAAAGACCGTTCTGACAAAAACACACAATATGATACACAATAGTGCATCAGCCATGGATTGCCCAATAAAGTTCAGTAGCTTGGGGCAGCAACACAATTCACCAATGGTGAAACCAAAGACCCCTTCTTTTATCCTTTTTTCTAATTTGCTTGAACAAACTATTGTGTAATAAATCTTTGAAGGTTCGAAAAAAACCCATAAAAAAAAAAACAAGGAAGAATATAAAATAACTATTAAGTTAAAGTTATCAACGATAAGAAAACCTGTTTGAAAATTTCTCTAAGACATATGTCAAAATCCCTTCAACCTGTGAGATTTGCTTGTCAGCAAAATCCTCTTGGCTTCATGAAGTGTCTTGGTATTGTGCTAAAGGCCTAGCTCAAAAGACTTTAGAACTTCTTCCTCACCCACTAGCCAATCAGAAACTCAGGAAGAAGGGAAAACAGCGAAAAAATGACAATAATCATAAACCATCGGAAACAGTGGTGCAAAAACATCTAAGGCCTTAGTAAGTAAATCTTGCCACAAATTTCAATTATTATTATTATTATTATTTGGGAAAGAAAACTATGAGTACTTATATTGGTATATAATGGCCAAGTGACACGCAAGTAGTGGACCAGGTATCCACCCAAAATCAATTAAAGCTATACAAAACTGTATCAATCCCCATTTCAATAAATTTTACTAGCAACAAACTTTAAATATTTTTTTTTTAACGGTCTTCTTCATCTATTAATTGGAATCATCCAATGTATTTGTAACTAACGTTATTAATTTAAAACCACATGCACATCTCGACAATTGCCTCGTGGCAGAAAAACACTCGAGCACACAATTGGTCTAAGGCTTTCTGTCAATATTTTAAATATGAACCAAACCATATATTATTAACAAATTCTTCAGAAATTATGAACAAGGAATAAAGAGATCAAGTACTGCAATCAAAAGAAAAAGAAAAGAAGACTTAAATATGTTATCTGGCCTAATACCACCACAGCTGGTCTAGGAGAAATGATAAGAGGCAAGAATCAACAAAGTATTAAATGTCCATTTGGTTCCTCAAAGATTAAGGGTAGTTTAATATGTGTCTAAACAGAACCTTTGAGTATAACTTGTGTCATGATATGAATAGGCATGCCACCACCAGAAAAATATATATTGCTCAATACATTTATAGTCCTTAAATTGTTGTGGTTACAACAAAAAGTTAAGATCGCTTGCTTTGCATATTTGGAATCAATCTTCAAACTATCTCTCGTCGTAAAAGAAAAAGAATCATATCCAAAATGAATAACCAAAAAAAGAAAAGCCAAAGGCATTCTAGTGTACAAATAACGGTCAAAACAAAAATAGATAAATGAATGAATAACAGCAAAACTTATAGCACTTAAAAATTATTCAAGAGATCAAACCAAAAGGTATTAGCTAAAGCATAGCTTTGGGCATCTGATTGATGCACCTCTAATGTATTTTATAAAATTCAGCACCGGCTTGCTACCCTATGAGAATTCCATGTTACTTAAGCATGAATGAGGAAATCACCCTGATAAAAAGAGTAGGTTGCATGAGAACTTCAAAAATTTGCACCAAACATGACAAATATATCCATTGCACGCCAATTTATTCATACGTCACACATGTAATTCATAACAAAAATAACACGAGGCAATCAAGCTCGCACACGTGCCACATCAAACTGAAGAATTGACACGCGGACAAAGTGGCAGTTACTTTTAAACACTTCCATAACCCGCCATAATCAATTAGTACATACAAACTACCATTCGCGCCAATTCAAAAATCAAGTGCAAACATCATCACTGCTTTCTCAATTTGAATTTTTTTTTTTAAAGTTTCAAATAAGCAAAAGCACCAAACCCACCAATCCACCACCAAAAACAGAGGATCCCTCCATGAACAATCTAATGAAACAACCTACATGAGCCGTCAATTTCATTCATTGATCCGAACACATGAAAACCCCCACACTCCACTCCACCCCCCCCCCCCCCCCCCCAACAAAAAAAAAGCCAAGAAAAACAAAACAGTGCGAACTATAACCAACTAAAGAAAAAAAAAGCAGCTAGCAAGTCATTTATTTAAAAAAGAAAAAAGAAAAAAAAGCGCACCATTGACACCATTGATCAATCAATTACAGAAAGACTTCGTCATTTGCAGCTTAAAAAGAAAAGGAAAAGAAGTCATATCAATCACTGACAATCAACAAAAAAGACTCAAACTTTATAAGCACATTGCTCGAGTTTCAAACTTTTACCCCACTAACGACCCACAAAACCCCATATCACTCACTCACATTACTTCAAAACCCATGAGCTTCATTACTCATTGCATCCAAATAAACCCATATTTACATGCAAACAAAGAAACAAAACCACCCACCGCAATCCCCCAAAAAAAAAAATATTGAAGAAAACAAAAAATAACGAGACAAATAAATAACCACGATGAATTGTCACATACAAATTCTGAAAATAAGAAAAAATAAATAAACAGACCTTTTACTCACTTTGTAATGTACTTTTAACAGTCTTCACTTGAGAAGACAGGCAAATACAAAGAGAACTCAAAGGACTGAGCAGAGTGATGATCTTGAAACAAACAGTAAAGAAGCCCGGTGAATAATATAATAAATAAAACCACTGAGAACTGAGTTAAAAAAAAAACGTAAATAAACCAAGAATTGAAGGGCAAAAAGGCTAGAGAAGACGCCGTCGTTTCGTTTCTACTGACCAAAAGACAAAACGCCGAGTTCAAGGTAAGAGAGTTGCGAAACTGCAACAGTAACGGTAGACTTTGAAAGAGACACAGGGGCGAGGACTATTTTAACAAGGTTATTTTTCTTGTGTCAGTTATATACCCTGTTTTTCTTTTAATTACGATTTTATCAGTCCTTTTTCCTAAATAAAGGAATTTTTTTTAATCTTTTATTTATGGGATTCAGCTTTTTTTTTAAAGAAAATCTTATCTTTTCAGATAAAGCCTTTGGATTTGATTATTTCTCGAATGTTATTGATTATTCTTACAGTTTGGAATAAATTTTAAAATTATGAGTATTTATGCATATATAATTATTATTTTCAAGGTTGGGGACTTTATACTTTAATGGTCATAACAATTTTATTAATTAGGAATGACGTAACTTAAACCGTGGTACAATTTTTTTTTCAAAAAAAATTTGGATGGGGAATGCCGGAATGGAATATAATTTAATATATTTAAAATATAATAACATATGGTTTTAGATTTTTTTTTCTATCGCAACGTAATATGTAATAACATAATCATTTAGCATTGATGTTACACATATCTTGTTTGTCATTGAAAGATTGAACATGATTCTTAATCAAACATGAAGAAATAATTAAGGTTGGACGAAATGATTATAATTGAACCAATAATCAACTTAAACCAATCCAAACTAATTCCGTTCAATTCAATTTTGACATTTAATTTTAGTTTGATTTTAAGAACTTTTGATCAATTAGTTTTCGTTCGGGAGAAAATTTAAAATATAAACAAAAAATTAATATTTGAATTAAAGTTGGACCGAATCCAAACATTTCAATTTTTAGAATTTAATAAGTTAAAAAACAAAACTAAATTTACCAACAATAGAAATAACATTTTGTTTATCAAAATTAAACTAAGGAAAATGTACTATTACGTATATGTAGATAATGAAAAGTTTTCATGAAATTGTAATAAATTATAATAATAATTACGTTATTAATCCATACCATATTCCTCAAATTTCCTGTGGTCAAATTTGTCAACAGCCAGCTAAGAATTAAGTTTAGGTTGATTTGTACATGCTACATTTGCATTATTTTCTAATCTTCCCAAATACACACCAATTGATTTGATTATTATTTTTTGGGAAGTACAACTAGGACTGTTGTTCTGAAGAAAGTTAGTTGTCATGGGCAAAAGCAAAATTATTAATTATCCAAAACAGGAGAATGAAAATGAATGAATGAATTTACTCCTGGGGAAAGGCTGGAAGAGTGGCTGATTCGTAATTAATGAGAGTGGTGGGGGCCAATTATAGGTCCCAGCATTCTGCAGAGGAAGCTAAAACAACAGTCAAAGGGCAGACCAGGAAAAGCCGGAAAAGCAGAAAAACATTGGGCTTTGCGCTGAGACATAGACCATATAATTTATGAATTATGAGTTTGGATAATTTAACTTAAATTTTTTTTAATACAAATTTTAAGTCATTAAATACGATTTTAACTTTTAATATTCATCACCCTGCTGTGTAACGTTAATAATATATAGCTCCATAGCTAGAGTGATTGGCAAAACTAAATGCAAATTCGTAAAAATTATATCATATACATTAGAGTGGGACTAATCTTTTCAAATTTTCTATTAGATATTTTTAAATTTTGAAATTTCAGGAATGTAGTATTTAATTAAAAAAATAGTATTATAATTTTTTAAAACTAATGATATAGACGAACGATATTTTGATTTACGTGTATGAGTAAAGATATTTATGATATTATATTTATACATACGATAAGATTTAACTTGCTTACACAAGAAATTAATGACTATCTCAAAGTTAAGCGTATAAGAATTTTCGGACTCAACCTCCCTCAATTAAATATAATGTATTTTTATAACGTATTTCTTCCTGCGAAATCGCGAGTGAAAGAGTAGACATCCTCCTCCGGTATTTGGATGCATGTAATAAAAATGTAATAATATAAGTCCACGTATATATATCAAATAATATCATACAGATATATATCTCACAGTATATGAATCGATGATTAATCATTTAAAAAAAAAACTTGCTTAACATGCACAAACACTACTTTGTTAGTCTATTTTTTAATTAAATTTGTACCATTCTAACATATGTAAAATTATTATTTTTTATTAAACTAATGTGCACATAGTTTGAATTTCAAATTATTGTGCACCACATTACATATTACCGCTAGGTGAACTAATTGGACAAAATATTTTATCATAAATTTGATACCGACAAAAAGCAACAACAACACCTCCGATATCACACAGCACAAAAGAATTTTCACGTTTTTTTTAATATAACGCCAACTAGTTTTTTATTGGATGCTATGAAGATTGATTTTAACATGATTATGGTTCTTCTTAAAAATATATATATGTTATGCCTATTTCTAAGATCATGTTTGCAATATTATAGAATCACTAATTATCAAAAATATAAAAATAAAATTATTTAAGAAATAAATCTTTAATAAATAATTAGTTATTAAATAATATGACGTGCTTTAAAAATTAAGTAGAAGAAGTACACAAAGTAGTACAAGCAGCAGGCGACAACCAAACACGGCCTGAACTGGAAAAATCTTCGGTACGGGACAAAGAAAAGTTGCCACACGCACACAACGTGGATTGGGAACCTACTGAAACAAAACGGTGTTGACGTGGCAGGCATGCATTGGAAAAAGAGCGAATCACGGAAAAAGTTTGTGGATTTTAACCTTTTTGACAGTGATCGGAATTTGGAGCAGATTCTCATTTATTATTGCTGCTTTTTTGAATTTTGTGGACGTGTGGGGGAGTCATTGTTGAAAACGATATATTTAACATGTGTTGGTTCCTCTGTAATCAATCAATTGATATGTAATTTCATTATTTAATTGCAGTCATACCATTGTGGACAATATATATCAGTGCTAATATAATCATATTTTTATTATTACCACTACTACCTAAAAATTATAAAATTATCGCAAATATCATTCTTTGATAATACAATTCTTTGTGTATTTTATTTTTTGTGAAATACTATCAAATGTCATTCTTTGATATATAATTGGAGCAATCTCCACTCAATTATTTCACAATTAATAGAGAACGGAAACTAACCCTTATAATATTTTTATAAATATTTGAATTCTTACTCTCACACTTTGTGAGTGCAAACAGTTTTTATGTAGGACAACGATCTATTGATAACGATTAATATATTTAATTGCACACCAAAACAAAAGCAAAATTATGACCATCTATAAAGTAAAATTAATTTAACGTTTTCATTATGGAATACAATTACAACAACGAAAATGCTTGCCGTCGAGAATGCCAAGAGAAAGCTAAGAGACTAAAAAAATGAGAGGAAAACGTAATCCCATCACTCCATCACACACACTCTCTTTCTCTCTCTTGATTTTATCCTCACTCTCTCCGACTACCAAAATTCCTATCTCGCTTCCTCACTCTCTCCGACTGCCAAAATCCCCATCATGCTTCTCTGCTTTTACTTTCAAAATCAAAACTTAGCTTTGCTCTTTTCCTTCACTAAAACTCTAAATAAGTTCTCCTAACATAGAAGCGCATCCCGTTTTAGATCCAGATGTAGAACCCAAAGTTGGTAATTGTTTAATTATAAAGATGGATTCTTTTTGTTTTGAATAGCAATTTATATTGATAAGTAATAATAGAAATGTATCTACGTTTTGCTTAAGGTTTGTTTGTTTTGAATATTAATTTATGTCGTATCACTAATAATAGAAATGTACGTGCGTTTTGCTTAAGCTTTACTGCTTTAGAGATCAAATGACAGCAATCTCTAATATTCCTATAACCAATTTACTAGTTAGATGATAGTGATAAATGATAATGATAATTTTGTTTGATTTAGAAATTTTTAAAATTTTAATTTTTAGAATCTTAATGGATTAAAATTTGCTGGACAAAAATTTTGTAAAAAATTATAATGATTCATTCTTAATACAAATGTTAATTATTTTGTAGAAATTAAAATTTTGAAAAACGAGCATGCAATTGAAGATGTGCAACCGAAAAAAAATTAGCCAACTCTTAGGATGTTATTTGATAATCATGAGGAAATGTGAATGTTTAACAAAGTCTATGGTAAACAAGAAGGGTTTTCTGTGAAAAAACAAACTAGTAAGAAAATGAATGATGGGATTGTAAAAAATGTCATATTTGCATTTGGCCGCAGCGGCAAGTCAGAAAATAAATCTACTAATGTGTTGAAGCTGAAATCTATTATAAAAATCGGTTGTGATGCCAAAATTTGAAGTTGTGTAAATGAAGATGGAAAATGGGTTCTTCGAACTTATAACCTTCAACACAACTATGGATTGAGTCTATACAAAGCTAGATGTTTCCCTTATAACCATAGCATTAGTGCAAGTGAAAAAAAAACGTATTGTCGAAGCTGGTGTGAATAAAAATGTCTCATTTGTAAAAAAAATTGTAGAAATCTTATTGACAAATGAAGGCAATTACATCTTGGAGTAGAAGATGCTATGGAAATTCTAAAATACTTCTATAAAAAGTAAGCAGAATGCAGGGGTTTTTTTTTAGTATTGATTTAGATGAGTAGGATCGATGAAATAATATATCTTGGGCATATCTGAGAAGTAGGGCAACTTCCAAATATTTTGGAGATGTCATTACATTTGACACCACATATCTTACCAACAAGTATGACATGCTATTTGCTCCTTTTTTCGGAGCTAATAATCATGATTAGTCTATTTTGTTAGGATGCGAATTAATTTCACATAAGGGTACAGAGACATTTACATGGTTATTTCAGGCGTGATTATCATGCATGTTCGATTCTCCTTCCACTGTAGATAAAGCAATGCAAAAGGTAATTGAGAATTTTTTTCCTACGACCAGATGTCGATGGTGTTTGTGGCATATAATGAAAAAGGTGTTTGAGAGTTAGGGGCTTTAAAGAACTTGAATGTATTATTTCTTCTTTACTTTCTGTTGTTTATGATTCATTGAGCTCTGTTGTGTTTGAGGAAGCTTAGCATGACATGTTATGATATATAATTTATGAGATAATGATTGGTTAAATGATTTATATAATGAGTAGTATTATTGGGTTCTATGCTATTTGAAAGAATGTTTTTAGGCAAAAATACCAACAACTCAGTGAAATGAAAATATGAATGCATTTTTTTATGAATTTGTTAACTCAAAAACAAATTTGAAACAATTTATGAAGTATTATGAAAATGCATTGAGAAGGAAAGTTGAATTAGAATGGCAAGCAAATGCCAAATGTTTCAGCAAAAATATTTTATGTGTAACAATATATGAAATGGATAAGTAAGTTGAATAAGTGTAAACTATTTTTACGTTTAAAGAATTCCAATACAAATTAACTACATTGATGTATTGTGATTTGGGTAATTATATGGGATCAATATATGAAATCAATCAATCATGTGGGCAATGAAAGAAATTAAGCTTTGAGGTTATTTTTTAAGAAGTTAAGTGTGAAGTTAGCTATATCTGTTTAAAGTTTCAATTTAGGGAGATTCTTTACAGACATGCCTTTACAATGTTGATACGTAACAATGTTGAATTACTTATAAAAATGTACATTTTATTAAGGTATATGAAAGAGGTGAAGAGATGTTATAGTAAGATGAAAGTTAGTTATGGTGTGCAGAATTTATCCATTTAATAAGAGAGATTTGACAAAATATACATTACTTTTACTAAGGTTGCAAATATAGTTGCTTATGATGGCACTCGTAAAGGCCATTCTCCTTGTAAGAGGAAACAACCTTATAAAAATGTACATTTTATTAAGGTATATGAAAGAAGTGAAGAGATATTATAGTAAGGTGGAAGTTAGTTATGGTGTGCAGAATTTATCTATTTAGTAAGAGAGATTCGACAAAATATACACTACTTTCACTGAGGTTGCAAACATAGTTGCTGATGATGGCACTCGTAAATGCCATTCTCCTTGTTAGAGGAAACAACCTTCAATATCTAAAAAAACCCGACCAAAAGAAGAAGACTGCAAAAAAAAAAAAAAAATTTGTTGAAATACAAATATATATTTTCTAATTTCATTTGGTCTTTATTTAATTGTTTATCATAATTTTATAAGATTTATAAGAAAATGCTCTATCATCTTAGAAAATCCCTAATAAAATCTCCACATAGTAGAATAACGTGGCCATAGTAAGTTTGTGAATTTTTATGTTAAACTTTTTTTTTTTTAATTTTGAAGATACGTAACTAAGTATATTGTTGAGCAAACGTAGATGTTACAGGAAGAAAGTATTGTTAATACAAATCTCAACTAATACGAAACTCTAAGCTACAATAATGTGAGAATTAAATTCACGAGGAAATTTTAATTTTAATTTTTTTATACGGATTTTACATATATATTTTTTTATTTGCTTAGGTATTTATATACCCAACCCAATTTAGTGGAAATAATATTTAGCAGTCATTTCTTTATAATTGGCACACAGTAAGTTGTTATCTTAAAATTATAGTTTCTTAATGTATGCTTATAATTTTAAATTTATAAAATATAACATAATGTTTTAATTTTTTGTGTATTATAGCAACTTATCCTATTGTATGCTTTGTATTCACATTATTCTTCTCCTTTGATGACGTAAGAATGATATGAAAATATGAATTTCCAACAATTGCTATATCAACAATGACTTATATTTTGTTCAGATTATTTTCTATCATTTTACTTAAATTTGACTTAAAACGACCAATTGTAGTGATGGATTAATCATTGCCCTGTTGTTGTTTTTTTAGGACAATTTTTATTAGTCCAGCAGCTTTTTTGATAATTCTCGATGATATATTTTTGGTAATTATTTATGACATAAATCATTGTAATTTCAATGTGTTTGTACTCATCATGTGTTATTTCAGCATCCAATAAAGATTTATAACAACAATTTGAATATAATTTCAAACACAATAAAGTGAAACAACTCATAATCTTATATTTGAGGGAAAATACTATTATATATGTTTACAAGTTTTTCTCAATAAATAGTATAAATTGAAACAACTTAAAAATAAAACTTGAATATAAAGTATAGTACAATAATCACAAGTATTCTAATGAAATCATATCATGCGTTTGTCTCTTTTGAAGTTCATTGTCAAACAATCATCTCTGCACTCCACATTGTTGCATATGCTCAAGTTCTTTATAAACAAGTGAAATTTAACAAACAAACACTCAATCTCTAATGTTAACTTTTTAACTTTCTTCGTTAACAAGTCAATTTTCTCTTCGCTAGATTTACGGTCTTCTGCTGATTGAAAGTTTTTACATCCTCAGCATTTTCAAAACTTGTGATTTGGATTCTTTGTAGAATATGACGTTAACAACTCTATTCTGTCAACGCAAAGCACTTTGCAACAACTCATATTTTTTAGCCAAGAAACATAAAAAAAAAAAAATTGTCAAAAAATGAAAATTAATTAGTCATATGTAATATTCTCAAAATAGTTAAAAGAAGTAGTAAGGATGTTTTATCACAAGATATTCATGTAAAACCAAGTAATTAGACAATGAAATTAACAAAATTCAAGTAAATTTTAAGAAAAAATGAGTTCAAACAAAATCTGGAGTTAGTGCATGAGACAAAGTATAAAAGCCTTTCCCCATTAATATTCAAAAGATAATCACAAGAAGCAACAACAATTCTAGAAGCACACATACTAACTCTCAAAATTAGAAGAGTCCAGAAAGTAGAATGCAACAAATCATCTAAATAAAAATCTAGCAAACCATTGAAATTACCATGCAAGCCGCTGAAATTTCCCAAATTCACGACAATTCTACATCACATTGAACCAAAATCCAACACTTTTCACATAGTAAAACCTAAGCAAAATGCAGGATTTTACATTTCTATTTCACCTAGAGCAGTAGTTAACAGCTACCGTTACTAATACAAAAAAATTAATATTCAAAACAAAAAAATTCATCTTTATAATCAAACAACTACCACCAAACAGCATATACTGAAACCTAGGGAATTCACAAAATTAATCCATAAATGGACAAAACACAAAAATTTATTATTTCTTTAATCACTGGCTATAAAACGGGCGACAAATCTAAAATGGGTGGCGGTTGGACTCTTTCTTGGCAGCGGACTCAACAACCTCGGTAGTGGGTTTAACTTCAGCTTCGGCTTCGAGAGTAGTTTCGGGTTTAACTTCCAGATCTAAAACAAACGGTGCTTTTGTATTTGGGAGAACTTGTATAGAGTTTTGGTGAAGGAAAAGAGCAGAGCTGAGTTTCAATTTTAAAAGAAAAAGCAGAGGAGCATGATGGAGATTTTGGTAGCCGAACGAAGAGAGTAAGGATAAAGGATAAAGTCGAAAGAGAGAGTGAGAGAGTGATGGGGATTATGTTTCCTCTCATTTTATTTTTTATTTTTTATTATCTTTTAACATGAGATTTACAATATCATAGTAAAGATTATGACTATTTCATTTTCAAGTTTTTAATTTTATCTTTCTTGTAGGAACTTTAATATCAATAATTTAAAGGATTTTTTTTTAATTTTATATTTTTTGTAAACTTTAAATATCAAAGTAATATTATTAATTAATTAATTTTTTATAAATAAATAGATTTTCGCCATCTACTTGCAACAAACCGAAACCTCAGGGGAGGTTTTTAAAAATTACCCTTAAAAGATATTAAATTACCGAGAGAGAGAGAGAGAGAATGCTCTCTCAACTTTCTCTCAGCATTCTTAACACCTAGCATCACTTAACTTCATATTAACTTCTCCTTTAAAAGTGGTAGTTACTATCGAATGGGCTTGCATATCATGGGCAACCCTCCCATGTCCGATGGACACATTATGTTGAAGATTTTTAAATGAAAAAATT
The DNA here is from genome assembly GCA_030448925.1 of Citrus cavaleriei. Taxonomy (NCBI): domain Eukaryota; kingdom Viridiplantae; phylum Streptophyta; class Magnoliopsida; order Sapindales; family Rutaceae; genus Citrus; species Citrus cavaleriei. The sequence continues at coordinate 29,590 of JAUJEN010000375.1, read as the reverse complement.
GAGACAGTTAGCCTATATCTAAGTGGTGGATTACAGTTTTCATAATTTATAGTTTGAGTTCTTATGAGAATTTCTTTTTTTTTTCTTCCCAATTGAAACTTAGATTAGTTTCATGTTAATAGATATAATACATATTAGTAACTGAAAAAAAAGGTGAAAAATTAAGTAATTAATTTTTTTAAAACTAAAATCAATCACAAAAAGAAAGTTACAATATAGTTAAAAAATAATACATATCATTTTAAAATATTGAGGCAGTTAGCCTATATATGAGAGTGTCAGATTATAGGTCTCACAATTTATAGTTTGAGTTTGAGTTCTTATGAGAATTTCTTCATTTTTTTTCCTAATTGAAAATTAGATTAGTTAATGTTGATAGATGCACTACATATCAGTAACTGAAAAAAAAAAAAAGTGAAAAATTAAGTAATTATTTTTTTCTCAAACTAAAATCAATCACAAGAAGAAAGTTACAATACGATGAAGACATATCATTTTATCTCGTAACTTTTATACATATGGAGTATGACAATATAAGAAAGTTACAATATGATGAGAGTATTGACTATTGTTGCCCAAAAGAGAGAGAGAGAGAAAAAAAAAAAAGAAGGTATCATTTGCTCTTCAAATTATGTTCATTTGGTGTCTACAAAATTTAATGATATACATGATTGCAATTTCAAACATTAAAGTCTTCATGTACTTGATACATCACGATGCTTAGATTTAAAATACAAAAGTTTACGAGCATTCCTACTTGGACATAATTTTTTGTTGATAGATTTTAAAGAAAAAAACATGTAACTATTAAAATACATTTACTAAAATGTAATTTACATTAGGAAATAAAGGAAGCAATCTCATTTGTCAGATTTATTGATTTTTATTTTGTAGCTCAAGGGTCAAGGCCAACAAGAAAGAGGGTGTAATCAAAATATTAGTGAGGTGCTTTGAATTTTACATTTTAACAAAAGATGGCCCCCTGAGCCCATACCTTAAACCTATCTAACTAAAAACACTCCCTTGTTTGTTTGTTTGTCTTGTTTTTTTTTTTTTTTTTGACAAGTTGTTTGTCTTGTTTTTTTTTTACTATCTTCGTTCGGAAAAGTCAAATACAGGAACTGACTTTTGGCTGTCTAAATGACGAGTGATCTGTCAATGAAACATTGGTTGGTTTCCTCCATTTTAAACATTGGAAGAGTAAAAATAAAAATCAGCATTAAATTTTTACTAGCAATATATATATATATTTGGCAGTGTTGATAGAAAAATCATGCATGTGCATTACTACTTTTCGTCCTTATGCTAAAAGTGAGCACTTTTCCATAATATTCTCCCTAAGTTTTGCTTCAATCTTTCTTTGCAATGGCAGCGGAAATTGAAAAAATAATAACATTTTTAGGTGTATAGGTCCCCCTTTATTTTGGTTAAATATAAAACGTTATTAACTGTAATCTCCTTTACTTTAGAAGGTCGTGGGATGATGCTGCAACTAGCTTTATCCAACCGTTGGGAAGAGAGTGGAACATGTTTTTAAAAGTGAGGGTCGTGCCCCTACTTTCGTGCATTTGGTGGTTTTGTAATCAACTTCTTCAAGTATATTGATTGTGTGTTAATGGTTCTTTCTACTGGTAAGTATTCTTACCTTGTTGACTTATTGGTTTTGATCAATTTATAAGTTTGATCTAGGATTTCTCTTTTTCTCGCTTAAGGGATCCTTACTGCCCATTTGGTGGTTGTCTACATTCCCACTTTTGAGGAGTCTTTATTTCTTATCTGGTAGTCCCCATTCTTTGATGTACTACGTTGACAAACTTTCTTATCAACACACGGATTGGCTTTCTCCATTTTGAAATTTGGGAAGAGTAAAAATAAAATTAGGCATTAATTTTTAGAGTGCTGATGTTTGCCCCGGGTCAAACCCCGAAAAATACAAAACGTCGTCGTTTTGTTTTTAAATTTTTTTTTTCCTTCGCGGTTTCTTATTTGCGTCGTTTTCTTTATTTTTTTCTTTTTCGTTTCTTCCATCCTTTCTTCATTTCTTTTTCGTTTCTTCCATCCTCGACCGAGATCCACAGCCCTTGAGTCGACAGCAGAACGGGATCTACTAATTAAAGCTCCATCCTCTTCGTCTTAAGCTGAACGAGATCCACAGCCCTTGCATTTAGTGAAGAACAAGACCAACAGCAGCTGAGTTTCGGCTGCGAGCAAGATTAGTTTCGGCTACTAAGCTGAGTTTCGGCTACTCAAGACCAACAGCAGCTGCGAAGTTTCGGCAGAGCAAGATTAACATTGTGCCTGAAAGCTTGAATTTTTTTTTTCGGTACTGTCTTCATTCTAGCATTTTGTTTTTTAATTTTATTTTAAATTTTTCCCTGCGTTTTTATGATCAGTAACATTGTAACATTGAATTTGAGTTTCAAAATCTAATGTTTTGTAGCTTCAAAGTGTTAAAGATCTTTGTTTTAATGCGAGTTCTGATTGTCAGTTTCAAGTGTTCTGGGCTTTTGATGCAGTTTGTTGGCTGTTGCCTGTTGCTATGTACCATCATTACAATATCAATTACTTCCTGATTATTTCTGTATTTCATCTTCCGCAAATGGTTTAATTTTTCAATAAAAAAATTCAAGCAAAAACAGTGCCGTTAAGAGAACGAAGAAAAGGAAGAAGAAATGGTTCAGCTGGGTTAAAGAAAGAGGAAGAAGAAGGCTGCCATTTACAGACCAAAACGACTTCGTTGAAAGCAAATCAGAACAAATAAAAAAATTGAAGCAGAAACGTCGTCGTTCAATAACGCTTGAAAACAAAAAAATTAAAGCAAAAGCTGCGTTTGATTTGGTTTGACCGGCAAATAAGCGTTTGGTCAAAAAAACTAAAGTAAAACGACGTCGTTTCCTTTTCTATTTGAAACGCTACCGTTTCACCCTAGCAAAAGCTCTCCTCTTCGTTTTCCCCTCTTCATTCTTCGATTACGTTTTCCCCTCTTCGTTTCACCAGGGAAATTCGCATTCGTTTTCTGCCATTCGTTTTGTCCTCTTCGTTTTCGTCTTCCCCTCCTCTTTCCTCACAAATTCATGTGGGTTGTCTTTAGAAAAAGCTATTTCCGTCGCTAAGGTGATTAACATTCACAACATTGAAACCAAACTCGTTCTTCAATTATTAACTTCGTGGGTTAAATCCCAAATTGCTACTTTAATCTCCAAGAACCCTACTTTACTTGCGATCCTAAGAGCCTTTAGACCTAAGATTGACTACTTTGAATCAGTGGGTATTTCAGGTGCTGACTTGCCTAAGTTTCTTTGTTCAAATAAGCAGCTCTTGGTGGTTAGTTTGAAGAGCAATATTATACCCATATTTGTTGAAGAATAAATTTGCTGTTCTTCTAAATTTGCTTTTCTTAAACTCACCAAACAGACAAGAACTATGTGAGCTCTGATGACAAAGACCAGACTGCAAGGCTCCAAGTCATCAGATTCTTCACAACAACAACAACAACAACAACAACAAAATTAAAAACCCAAAAAAAAAAGCTATTAGTGCTCAATTTAATGCACAAAATAATCTCTACCAATTCAATCAATCTCGAAAAACACACAATCCCATGTGCAAATCAAAACGCAGCACAGATATGAACACTTCTTTGAAAAAAAATTCGTTCTTTCGTTTCTTCCGCCTCTTCGTTTAGTTTGTTTTCTTTTTACAAGATGAAACGGCTACGTTTCATGCAACCACAAAGACAAAAAAAAAGGGGCCAAAACGACGTCGTTTTGAACTAATTCGGGGTTTGACCCGGGGAAAATAGCATTTTCCTTATAATAAAAGAGCTTTTCTTTTCTGTTTTTTTTGCAAGGTTGATAGATAAATCATGCATGTGCATTACTACCGCTTCATTTGCTTCATCATTCACAGCATCAACTTCTCCAATTTCGTCCTTATGCTAAAAGTGGACACTTTTCCATAATCTTCTCCCAAAGTTTTGATTCAATCTTTCTTATCAATGGCAGTCGAAATTAGAAAAAAGTAATAATCATAATTAGACATGATAAATTATGGAAAAAAAAAAACAAGGGTCATGCTTATTTCTTTTTTTTTTTCCTTTAAAAAAATATTTTAAGGGAGAAAAATTCAAAAAACAGGAAGTCAAATATTGATTAAACATTATTTGTTAAATTTTTTTTTTCTAAACTAGCATTACCATTTAGCCGCCCAATTTAAGTCTTAAATTCTATTACTATTGTACACACACACACACACACAAAAATATATTGAACAATGTCATGAGCAACGCGTGATCATTCACGAAAATTATTTTTGATGAGGTGGTAATTTTGTCCGAGAAGATAATCCAAATTCTGGTGTACTTGACCCTGACTCGGTCTCAAAATCAGCATACAACATAGAAGTCAAAGGCGACACAAAGTGTTTCATTGAAATCCATGTCAAAATTCTAAAAAGTCAAACAGTTTCTTTTTTATTTAAAAAAAAAATTAAAATTACATTATTCGGTGCCGTGCAAGAAGAGTATAAGCTGGTCTGTCAACATGGAAACACAGTTTTAAGGCAACGTGACAAGATGCACACATATTTAAACAGTCACAGCTAATCACAACATGAATCCCAGCTGGGATTTTGCTTTCTTTTAAGCTAATGCAATAATAATGAGGATAATATGAAGTTACAAATATAAGTAGTTCCCTTCCCTCAACATTTTTGCTATTTCCCCCCCCCCCCCCCCCCCCCAAAAATGGCGCCCAGTCACGGCCACCTGTACCAGCCCCTGATCAACCAATCAATCAGGACCCACCCTCGTCAGAAACGAAATACAGAAACGCAATCATGGCCATCCAACCATTGCTTCTCCTTAGGGTCCCACTTTCAACTTTCTCACTGAATTACCTGATAGCTACCCTAACCCTTGTTGCATTTAACTTGCTTTAATTTCCCCTCCACCGCAATAATTTTGAAATAAATGTATTTCCAAAAAGCAAAGTTTAAAGATAAAATAATAATGGAAGCTTCCTTAAATTAAAAATACAAAAATATAAACTGCTGGTAATTCGCTTAATCATATATCATAATAAGGGCACGTGCCCACGTGAGGGTAATCTGGGAATAAAAGGGTTTGCAAATTTGATGGCCCGGATTGTCAAGTTGGCCCTCTTGGACACGTGTGAGATGCTAGTGGTGAGGGTATAATTTTGCTTTGCACATTCTTCGTAGTGCTTGGTATTTCGCAAGAATAAAATAATATGAATAGTTATGTAATGGTTCTTCCGGTTACCGGTAACATGTGGAGAGTGTTTGAACTAATGAGAGAAGAAAATGTGACTGGTTTTTGGACCGGGGGTGATGGAGTTGATCTTCTTCAATGGTTCATTGAACAGGTCAGTCTCTGTCTTTTCTCTCTCTAAGCTACACTAAAATGTGGCTCTTTTTGATGCATCATATATTTTGTTGACTAAAGATTTGAACCTTGTGGTTGTTTTGGTGTACATTTTTTTTTTAAATAACAAATGTTCGAGGTTGTCTCAGGGTTTTCTGCATGATGTTTCTATTATTGGGAAGCTTGCGGGTTGTTTTGTTGTCTTGAAAGTTAAGAACTTTTGAGCTTCAGTTTGTGAATTCTCATGTGGGTGAGTTTCTGTTTTGTTTTGGAGGTTCTGCTTTGTGTTTTATTGCTTTCTGTTCCGCTTCCGGATCTGCGGAAAAAGTTCGAAAAAAGATAGGCAGCTTTTATTTTACGTTTTGCATACATGTAAAGGAAATTTAAGCATTCAAACCATAGAAAAGGAGAACATGGTATGGGAGAAAAGAAATATAGAAACCATAGAATTTTGGGGTTTAAGCAAGTTGTCTGAAATTTGAAAGTTCTGCTTTGTTCAGTAGGTAGTAGATGTTGAACATCCAAGAATCCCATCTTCGTAGTTTTGGCAATTGGTGGGTCTATCCTTTGTTGTCAATATTGTTCATGATATGAGCTTATTTAGTGATGATGGGTTACGCTCCTTTTGGATGTCGATTCAGTGAATTATTTTGCTAAAGGAAGATGATGATTAGATAGTATTGAGACTTAAAAGCAAGTTGTTGATTGGTGGCTTCTTATAATTAGAGTTGAGCATTATTGGTATGGACACAAACAATAGTGAAGATAGTAGCCAGCTTTCAACACAATTCTGCAACTGTTACAAAGTCTCAAGCCTTACTGAAACCATTTTGGATGCAACCCAGATCTCAAATTTGAGCGATCGGTATGTTCTTGGAAAGCAATTGGGATGGGGGCAATTTGGTGTCATTAGAGAATGTTCCGATAAGTTTACTGGTGAGGTTTTGGCTTGTAAGTCTATTGCAAAAGATAGATTGGTTACGGTCGAAGACGTTCGTAGCATCAAGCTGGAGATTGAAATAATGACTAAGTTATCAGGGCATCCTAATGTTGTAGACCTCAAAGCAGTTTATGAGGAGGAGGATTACGTACATCTGCTGATGGAATTATGCGCAGGTGGGGAGCTATTTCACCGACTTGAAAAATATGGGAGGTTTTCTGAGACTGAGGCTAGAGTTATTTTTAGGCACTTGATGCAAGTGGTTAGTTATTGTCATGGCAATGGAGTTGTTCATCGGGATTTAAAGCCGGAAAATATTCTCTTGGCTACAAAGTCCTCATCCTCTCCAATTAAATTAGCAGACTTTGGTCTGGCGACATAAAAGCTGGTAAGGCCTCTATCTTTTACTGTCTCATTTAGTGCGGATCTATAAGTGTGTATGGTTGCAAGTTTTCCTATGTAAGTATATTTGGTTTTTGTCAAACAGGCCAGAATTTGCATGGGACAGTTGGGAGCCCGTTTTATATAGCCCCTGAGGTACTGGCAGGGGGCTACAATCAGGCTGCTGATGTGTGGAGTGCTGGCGTTATCTTGTACATTCTTCTCAGTGGGATGCCTCCTTTTTGGGGGAAGACTAAGTCAAAGATTTTTGATGCTGTTAGGGCTGCAGATCTACGGTTCCCTTCTGATCCCTGGGATCATATATCTGCATCTGCCAGGGACTTGATCATGGGAATGCTTCGTGTAGATCCTTCCACTAGGCTGACTGCAGCAGAGGTTCTAGGTATGTCAGTTATGCAGTTTTGTCAGTAAAGTGGCTTAAAAGTGACAAAGAAGTTATTAGATGTACTCTGGGTTATTGCGTGGCAATTGAAGTAAATAGCAATAAATACCTAGTGAACTAGTTTTGTGCTTGTTCAATTTGTGAGTTTGTTGACTAAGAATTTGATTGCTGTTGTATGTGGTAAAAAGTTATGACATTGTCAGTTAAATGCCATTTGTGATTATTTACACAATAGAGCTGTTTCTTTTTGGTACTGCATATTAAATGTAATTTGGTTCTTATTGCAAAGTAATCTTTGGATGTCACAAAAGATGTGTTTTCGAAATTTCTACACCAAAACTAACAATATAGTTTACTTTTGCAGCCCACTCCTGGATGGAGGAATGTGAACAAGTAGCACAAAAACCATGCAAGCAAGATGACCTTTGTTGCAAACAGCTGGAAGCGGGTGGAAGTTCTTTCTCTGCCACATTTATCTCCAGGAATATGGACTGTAGTTTCGGTGATGGTCAACTGGAACAGTCACCTGCATTCACTTGTAAATCATCATTTTCTGCTTTCCTCGCTGATGACAGTACTCCTTGCTCAGGATATGGAGGTTTTTCTTTTAGCAGCTGCTGCAAATCAAGTGCGGCTGACTTCTCTTTACCAATCCCTTCAATGCCAAGCTTTTCTTTCTTCAGCCCAATTTCTGCAGTTGAGCAAGGAAATGCTTCATTAGGACATAAAGTCAACATGACAAAACTGGACGAAAAGCATGGAGGTATATATGTTCATATGATTCCTTGCCACAGGTTTTGTAAAGGACCATTGCATAGTCTAATAGTTAAGTTTGGGACCAAATATTTAGGTTCATGTCTTGAGTTAATTGTTCATAATCACATTGCTTTAATTAAATATAAAATAGAAAGGATCTAGGAAACTAATTAGAGGATTGATATTTGTCAAGTGGAACATGATGACAATGGCTGGTTCTGCTCATTATTAAAATCAGTGCACCACAAGTGATAAGTAACACACGCATAACTTCCTACTTTGTTCCTAAAGAGAAGTTTCCTTACCTGGCTGTGTTCCTTTATTGCAGATTGAATGCACTAATGATTACTTGAAAGAATTACCAAAATAATCTAGACCACTTTTCTCTTGGTTGCAAAAGTAATATTGACAAATTGGGTTTCTTCTCTGCAATAACCCTTAACCCAAGCATTTTGGCTTTGCATGTACAGAATCAATCTTGGGAAAGCTTTTTGTTCTGCCAGGTTCCTTACTTCCTGTTAGGCGTGAGGTAAGGGAAATAGAGGACAGGACAGAAGTTCCAAGAGGTGGCACTACTGCTTCAAGGGCTTCAGGCATCCACAATAAACGAATCGCATAATCGGACTTGGTGAGCTTGATCAACTTAATCGTGGTGACCGAATCAGTCATCCGTTGGGCATCATGCACGCACATCCCAACTGCCCCATCCCTTAGATTATCACTTGTCTGTTAGAAAGGGATATGCAATCAATATTATTGGGTGGGTGTTTGAGCGGGGAAGATTATTTATACTGACTGAAAGAACTGTATGCCTGAGAACTGGAAGCAGAGACAGAGATTGGTTCATCCGAGAAGCTGAACTCCTATATATAGGTCCTGAATTGTTTAATTTTTTGTGATGTGATTGAGTAATGATGCTTTTCTGATCAGGAAAATAATTGCAGTGTATTAGTTTGAGGTTACTAAATTCAATTGACTTCCTAAAATTCAGCACAAAAGTTTCAACTCTAATTACTAATGCAAATGAAGAGGATATAGCTGCCATTTGTCTATTTAAAAGCCTTTTTTATGTGCACCGAGTTTTTTTTTTTTTTTTATTATATGCGACTATTGCTTAAACTATAATTTATATTACATGAGATTATAATTGATATTTACAAATTAAACTATTATTGAGATCAACTTATATCAATGCTTATAAAGCTCTGCCCAAATTTTAATGAGGAATGACTACTCCACTCACACTTAGGTAGAGTAGAAGACAACCTTCTCTCAATTATACAATATAATTAAGAAAGAAAATACGCCTCTTAATTTTGATTGACGAAATTAAATCAATTATATGATTTGATGCATCAAGCTGAACCGATTAATCTTGAACCTATTTGCTTATCCACCTGGTGGCAGGAGTGCAGGCTTTTATATAAGTTGGATAATTCCAGTCTTAAAACATCCAAAATGCTTGTTATCGAGCATCCTAGTGCAAGATGGGATAAAATTTGTTCTCTCGTAGAAAAGAATCAAAATAGTGATGTATTTAACTTCTGTAACTGCACTATATTGAAAAGAAACCTGACAACAAAAAGAGAGAGAATACAGGAAAAATTGTAAGATAATTTTTTTAATCATAAATATTAATCAAATATCATGCCGACTATTCTCTTATGATACAAGTATATAACCTCTTAAACGTACGATCATGTCGTAGGTCTTAACTTATAAAAACTTACCCCGTTGCTCTTGAGCCTCAAATAGGAAAACAGAGGCCTCACTTCATTATATATCAAACTTGGGAAAATTTAAGTCATAACAATAAGGGTAATGCCACTATTCCAGGAATAATCATTACAATTTGATACTGTCGCCTAACGCTACACTCACGAAGCAGGTGCATATTCTTGGATGGCTGTTGCAAGCTTATTACGATCTTCCTCCGTTTTTGTCCTGATTAAGAAGGTACGTGCTGCAGCACTGCCATTATTGCCACCACCAGCATCATCGCCCTACAGAACCCAAAGGAAGTTACTAACTATAAATTACATGATATTATTAGCATAAATGCTTAAACATATAACTTAAGGACCTTTGGTCCCAGATGAACCCAAAGGGCCTTAATGTTTGATCCTAAAATCTGCATAGGGAAGCCTTGTATTGCATCTGTAGTTGTTTGTCAGATCTAAACTAACCAACCAAAACAGTATAAATTAAATGCCAAAAAAAAAATCATATTAATATGATTTACCGAAGTATGAAATATTGCAACGATGGAATTCTTTTGTAAATTTGTCTTTATTCCTGGATAAAGCAAAGCGTTAAGCAGCACCCTTCCCACCTGCCGTAAATGAAAGGTTAATAACGCATTGGAAGTATATGTTGAGTAAATAAAAATCATGCATGAACATCAAATAAAAACAAAAGAAGACAAAGAAAAATTAAAAAGAAAAAAACATAAGACACAACATGAGTTATAAAGTTATTACAGAAACAGGGGCAATGTCAGGAAAATGAGCAAAATGAGAGAATTTTCCTTAAGAAGGAATCTAAAATACCATGACAACACATAATTTTTCAACAGGAATAGACACATATTAGGAATAATTGTATTTTTAAATCACATTCTCTACAAGGAATATTGAATTGAAATATTATATCCAATCTAGTGGTGACGCCATTTTCTTTATTTTGCTGTTGCTTTCGTTCTCCACTAAATGTACCTCAAGAAAGACATTGCCTGAAGCTGTTGACTAATGATCTCTCCATTCAGTATTCTCCACCAACAATCCATGCAAATGTAACAATTAAATATTTCCCCTTGAAATCCATCACTTAAAAGAAATGACTCATATTGTCTTTCTAATTTAATGAAAAACAATTAGCCAGATAATGGAGACGGTACATTAATGTCACTGGATTTCAGGGCTTTGATAAAGCCTTGAAAGAATTAAATTGACGATCATCAAGTTTTAGAAATCCGATGCCCCCAGGGGCCTGGCTGAGTAGATTTCTAACAGTTTCATTTGACTGGTCACCCCTTTAAAAAAAAAAAGTTTAGAAATGCAGTTGACATTCTGCGCAATTCCCCAAGCCATAAACATAAGTACCTTGATTTCAGTCTCCATATTCTTAAATCTATCACTCTAAAAAACAGAAATAACAAGCAGGAGCAAATTTATAGTTAACTGAACAAGCTGTCACACAAAATTAATTTCACACAACAAAATATATAAAAGAGGGAACATACATCATTTCGAACAAGAATTGTTGGCTTGGACTCTTTTGTACCCTTGCTGATACCCTCTTTGCATTTTATGGAAAGCTGCCCTGTGCCTCTATCTTTCCACGTGTCTTTATCAGCAGGATCACTCGACTGAACATATCATACAAATAAAAAGCAAAAGATATAGCTGTGAATAAGCTTAAGAAAAAATTATCTCTTGAGAAGGGTAAGAATAAACACCATGTATCTGACACTTCGAGGCATAACATTGTATAGGTTTTCACAAGAAAATACCTTGACATAAAGTTTGCACTTGACTTCATGGACTACAATAATGCCCTTCTCTTCTGACTTCTTCAGAGATGGGCTACTAGGCTGCGGTACTTCATCTTCTGATAAGCCAAAAACCGGGCATTAATGATGCTTGGGATAGGAGAAAGAAATTCCCGGTCAATAAAGAAATATTTATAAAATTATCCATTGTAGAATTCATGGTTCTGTGAAGGTACAAGCTGTCAACATAAAAAAGAAGAAGACATCATGAAAACTGAGACCCTGAACCAGAGAATAAAACCATAAACAAAGGAAAAGCAACGCTACTACAACTGATTTCTTTTTTTTTTTTGGATAAATACTACAACTGATTTCAGTAACACAAGAAGTCAGAAGTCACAAAGGCAGGAAGCTCAATTACATCAATTCTCGGAAACCAAAGGCACAGTGCCAAGATGGTAAAAACAACCAACCAACAAAGTTTCATTACTGAATCTGCCATTCCTTCATAAAATCATTTTGATCTAAACAACTTAATCAGAAGAATAATGTGAGTATTTGCAACCTTATGAAGAGAAAAAGATTATCAAATATGTCATGCAAGTGAGTGTGAAAATGCACAAATGGTTTAATGAAGTGATGGGTTTAAAAATTCAAATAAAAAATATACATGCATACATTTATGTATGTATTAAAAAAAAAAAATCAACTCACCACCATCAGCGTCATTCAAATCATTACTGTTTTGGAGAAGCGAGCTTTGATTTCCTGGAACAAAAATATTGAAGCAGCACCACTAGAAATCATATAATCTCCCCAAAAAAAGCAAATGCAATCAAACGTCAAACACATTACTCCTTCATTTGTATGTTTCAAATTGAACAATCAAACCACACCCTACTAAATTATCATCCTTTTCTAGTTTAGTGTTAAAACCAGAGAAGGCAGATAATCTAGCAAATAGTGCAGAGATCATTGTAAACAATCCGTTATGGATTATTCCAGATTTTACCATAACCTATTATAAAGTGTTTCCACCTTTATTATTCAACTAAAACTATTTTCCATATCATCTAGAGAATACACATGTAGGAATACAAAAATTTAATAACTCAAATCATCTAAGTACACAAGAGAACACTTACCAAAGAAAACAGGCGTTTGACTGTTGGAGACAGCTCCAGAGCTCCATGAAGCTGCACTGTTGGAGATTAGAGAACTCCCTGAGGTTGCATTGTCGGAGAATAGAGAACTTCCTGAAGTGCCATTGCTGGAAAATAGTGAACTTCCTGAAGTTGATTTGTTGGAGAACAGTCCAGAGCTCCCTGAAGCTGCATTGTTAAAGAATAGTCCAGAGCTCACTGAAGCTGCATTGCTAGAGAATAGTGGAGAGCTCCCTGAAACTGCATTGCTGGAGAACAGTCCAGAACTCCCTGAGGCTGAATTGCTGGAGAACAGTCCAGAGCCTCCTGAAGCTGAATTGTTGGAGAATATTCCAGAGGTCCCAGAAGCTGCACTGCTGAAGAATAGTCCAGAGCTCCCTGTAGCTGAACTGCTAGAAAGGAGTCCAAAGCTCCCAGAAGTTGCAAAGCTTGTGGTTGTAGTTGCCGGAGTAAATGTTTTCTCCTGAGATGATTTTACGTCATTAATCTTGATTTCAGTTTCTAATTTCTTTTCCTTTGCAAAAGGTTCGGCAGCAGATGAATTTCCTGCTTTTAAAGTATTTGCTTTGAGCCAGTCGACAACATCACGGAACTTCTCCTGCAAAGGGTCAAAGTTGCACATGAATGGAGTTAGAAAATCAAACATAATGTCTTCACTTACATTAGATCATATACGGACAGAGTATTGACTAGAGGCTAATTTTAAAAACAATAATGAGCATGAGCATTTCAAATCACATTTTCCCCTGAAAAGGTGCTTAAAACATTATTTTATTGAGAACATGGCCTTAAAATTGGCTGTTAACTAAATCACAGCTAATATTATATTGTTCATCATTTTGCAGATCCTTATCACTGTGGCGAGGTATGTCCTAAGCAAATATGCTTTATTGCTAGTTTGCTACACAAGTTATCCATAAAACAATTACTAGAAACTAAACCAATTCAGTTTGCAAACCAAGGGGATATATATTAACACTTTCCAAATGTGCCAAGAGTTTGCCAGAAATTACCATTATCTTTGAAGCATGAGCTAAGTAGTCTTGAACTCCATCTTCCCAAAGTTCATCAGGGTGGTTCTTCAATTGTGTTTGCACCCAACTATTCATGAAAAAAAAAAGGTTACATATTCAACTGTCCAAAGATTTCCATATGACATAGTCATGAGGGAAAGAAATAGTAACGAATCAAAGTCCGCAATTTCTAGGACAAAAACAAGGATATTAAACTAAACTACTAAAAACCAAAATACAAATTTATTACTCTACAAATACAGTGCAATATATTTTTTTTTCTTGAAAAAAAAAAATATAAGCTAGTTTAAATATGAAATATAAGACAACATACACAATAAATTTGACGAACGTATTAGTAGTACATGCAAGTGACCTCATGAGCTAGTCAATACCAACCACACGAGGAGGGGGGGGGAGAATAACATACTACTCAATGGAAGTGCAGTTTATGAAATAGGGAAATAAGGAAGGGAGATAAAGAAACAGACCTAGCGAATTGGGTATTGAGCGCCCTGACATGCTGTCGAGACGACTCAGCGCGTTGCATATCCAATGGTTCTGTTGTCATTGACTGTTGTTGAGATGGCTCAGCCCTGTGAACATCAAACAGGGATCCTTCCATTATTCTTTTATTTCCAAACTGCATCAACATTGAAAAGTTTACAATAAGTCTTCACATGATAGTAGACATATCAAAAACATGCAAAATATGCACCCAAGACTAACATGAGAGAATTCAAATATCATTTACCAGAACTTGAATAGTTCTCTGGAAGCCAAAGCTCCATTGTGCTACAGTTCAAAGGGCATTGTGGATATTGTAAGAAGCATTTGAATGTTGTAACAACCAATAGAACAGAGTTCATGCACAACTAAGTCTTGATCCTAATTATTTCAGCTTCCACTTGCATTAAGCCACCAAATAACAAATAACTAGATTCTTAGATCTCCTCATTTGCAGTAAAGAAGATAAAAAGAAAACCCCATAAATGCAACTATGCAAGGTTCTCTGAATTCTAACAAAGATAGCCAATTCCAACATAAGCTAAATTCCAAAATCCTCAAACCAAGATTTTCCATAACCTAAATTCATTAAAAAAAAAGAAAAAAAGAAAAAAAGAAGAAGCACCATGTAAGTTCACATGATTATAGATTTTCATAACTAGTACTCAAATAACTCGATTCATCATGTTACTCAACAACTTTCCAGATAAATTAAGCTGACAATGCCAAAATAATTTGAAATTTTCAATATTTCTGAGTTTACATTGTTTTGAATTTAATAAACTAAAAACCAACCAGCTATATACATTGATCATAATGAATAAGCTAGGCAATTTAAGCAATGTTTTCAATTTAAAATTAAAAAAATCAATAAACCTACTTCAGTAAAGCTTAATTGAGTGGAAATTATTGCTGTCAAACCTCATAATTTCAATAAATACGCAAAACGGAATAATAAATAGCTTAGGGCTTATAATGAATGCGGAAACAAAAAAAAAAAAAAAAAAACTTACAGCTGAGTCAGTCGTGTCCTTGGCCGAATCCGACATGGCGAGACGTTTCGTTCCTCTCATGATTTATTATTTATTTTTCGTAATGGAACTTTATTAATTTTAAAGAGAAACAAAATGAAGCTGCAACGGGTAAATTTAGGGTTTTGGTTTGAATTTTCTTATTGCTTATATTTGAGGCTACTGCCTATTGGTACAAAAAAAGAGAAGGGTGAATTTTTTTTTTTAATTTAATTTGGGGAGTAAATTAATGAAATATGGGAGAATTGTGACCGTTGGATCAAGTGGGGAACTAAACATTTAATTGGGACCGTTTAACGAAGAGGCTGCCATCATTTGTTTGTATTTTTTCGACATGGGCCACATGCTGTTGTGATCTTTTACTGAGGTTGCCCAAGCTCATTGGGCCCACCATTATATACAATTGGGCCTGCTTTTTTATCGGAAAGATGCAGAGTGATAAACATCTAAATTGTAATTAACTTTGGTTTTTTTTTTATATTAAATAAAATACAAGCATAATCTAATGGTGCAGACTGCAGAGTGATAAACATCTAAAATGTAATTAATTCTGGTTTCTTATATTAAATTAAAAAAAAAAAAACAATTATAATCTACTGGCACACTGCAAAATTAATTAAGGTTAGTCATCAAAATCTTTAATGATTATTATTTCAAAAGTTACCAAACTCTCACGCATTCATGTTCTTAATTTTTGCAGCAATTTTAGGATGTATATGTGTGTGCGTGCGTGTGTGGGGTTCGCGCACATGATCATGACGTGTTTGTTATGTCCTGCAAATTTAGACCGGAGTTTTCTCTCGAACTGTCGCAACGACACTCACTCCCGTGCGGAGTCACAGGAGTCACTTCCCCTGTTTTCGTGCACAAAATTGGAAATGTATTCAATTGATGCATGTGGTCGCTGTAACTAAATTGAATTACCAATTTTTCAAAAGAATGTAAATTCATTAGCAACAAAGAACTTTACATTGCAAATAGCTATTATTGCCTCTGCTTCTTTGCTGAAATTCTACTTCTATGCCATGGATGTACTAGAAAACCAACGAAATGAAATGAAAGTTCAAAAATAAAATATATATAAAAAAAAGACGGAGAAAAAACAAATAGACCTTTGTATAGTTTATACTAAGGGTTGTTTCTCTTCAACTTCTCCGTTTGTTTCAACCAAGCTTTTCTCTTCTGGCTCAGGGGACTTCCTGCGCTTGACATTGTTGTGTGAGTTTGGTCTGTTGTTGGCAGGGGCTTTATTTTCTGGCAACATCTTCAATATGATTCCCATGGCAATGAGCAGAAGCCCAGTTCCATGCTGTTCGGTTAATGGCTTTGTAAATATCAAGTATGAAAGAAACAGTGTGACTGCCTTTCTAGCAGTGGTTATCTGCAAGTGAATGCAAAAGTAAGATCCAACAATTAGAGGTTTTTGAGAAAAAAAAAAAAATCAACATGAGATCCAATAATATACGACGTTGTCATTTTCAATGATGTTCAGATGGTTCTATTTGGAGAACAAATGTAGTGTGAACAAAAATGTTAGGAATGCTATCGTAACAAGAAAATATCAGATGAAAACAGGGAACAAGATGAACATAATCCAAAATCTTCATATGCCTTTATAGAGCATTTTGCAATGCAGTTTGGCTATCAACATAACAGAATCATTTCAAATCCTGTTGATGAAGTAGATATTTAGATAAGCAGATAGAAGATGCACTTACCATGGCAGTGGTAGCAGCTCCAAAAAGGGCAATGAGAGACAAAACAGACACCTGACCCACAAATGTGGCCATGGCTTCAAATACTAACACCCCATATACATATAGATGCTGCAATACATTGAAACAAAAAAGTGGAATTATTACTAAAGACACAAACTAAATACATTGTAGGAATTGAAACCTGATTCTAAAAACAGAAGAAAAAGCAGACAATGGCAAAGCAGACGTATTAATATTCCTAGGTGACTTTGACAAGGATCCCACCAATGTAACAAGAGATATGAGTTGCAAAAGACAAAAAGAGAGAAAGAAAACACAGACAATGATCAGTACAAATAAAAATAATGGATCAGCTTCATTTGTCACTAAACGATTAATTAATCTGATGGGCCAACTGTAGTACTCCTAAGACCAGCAAAAAAAAATGGAAAAAAGAAAAAAGGGGACCAGCAGAAAATATTCCTGCTTGACCAAGTTGGAATATAGTATTAAGCATTAAATAAACTAAAGTAGTAGACATTCTACCAGATCATTGACTTCCCCCCCCCCCCAAAAAAAAATCATTTAGGCCGGCTTTCTTTATTATAAAATTCACATTGAATAAACCTCTCCAAGGAGAAGAAGCAAAAGAAGAGAGAAAGAGAAGGAAAAAAGAAATAATAAATATATCGAAAGGAAATGTTCTTTACTTGTGAACATGAATTCCAGGCCCTAATAAGCTCTCCTGTTAGAATCATAGGTACAAGTAAAAAAGGCAAACCAACTACTGTAGAGCAAAACAGCATCTCCATCTGTCAAAGAAATATTAGAAATCAATAACAAGAGAAAGAAGATACATTTTTGTGACAAATTATTTTTGTATTCATATGCTAATTGTAAAGGATGTTTGATCACCTGAGTTGTGTCAGGATTCACTGTAAAAATTGCTTCTTGCAAATTTCCCAGAAAGGAATCCATAACTAAAGCACCGGAAATCATTAGGACACCGATCAAACTAAAATTCGGAGAAGTTTGGGCATCCGCCATAGTGAAAAGTATCAGACCAAAAACAAGAAGCAGGGCAGCGACATATTCATGAGCAGGATACTTCCTTCTCAAGCCAGGAATAAAGGCCCCCATTATCATCACCGGCAGTACCTAAATTCTCAAATCACATGAGCTCTCATAAGATATAAAGTAAACCACAAGCAACCAAATATGCATCTCATACTCACACATTCCCTAATGCAAATTGCAAAGAGTACAATAAAGGTTTAAACTTGACAAAGACAGCAATAACAAAAAGTTTTAAACTCTATCTATAAATTTACCTTTGTAGATTTGAACATGATCTGTGCCGGATAATTAAGAAAGGCCAAGGACCCCTTGGTTAATCCATGAGAACCCATTAATACCGCTGAGAGTTTCACATAAGTCTTCCACGGATTCACCATCTGCTTGGTGGTGAAACCTTGCAAGTATATGAGTACTAAGTACACAAATCCTTGCACAAAAGTGAAATACCAGCCATAGCTGCAAAAATCAAATATTTAAGTAAACAAACAGACCAAAAATGTTAAAGTAGCAACACCATTGCGAATTTTATACCTAAACTGAAGCCGATTGTATACATATTCCTGAAAATCAAACAAATGAATATGTAACTAATCAGATAATAAACGCAAATGATTTAATTATGACATGGATATAAGAATTCAATACGAATAAAACAGTAAACTAAGAACAAGAGAAATGACAATTCCATTTCTTTTATTTTCCAAATTTTCTCAGGATCCAAACAGAGAGCAGGGCAGCAAAATCAAACACATGCAAGATTAATAACTCAAACAAAAAAACATAGCCAATTCAAAAAAAAAAAAAAAAAAAAGTTTCCGACAAAATATATAAATCAAATTTAAACCCTCAGAGAAATGGGAAATTAAAAAAAAAAAAAAAAGAGGTAAAACAAACCTCACAAATGCCATTAACAAGGTAGCCAAAGAAGAAGCCAGAAGAGCAGATGAGGAATTGCTGCCACCTGGGTCGATCAGAAAGAGAGACACCGAACAGAGACCTTGCTTGCTCTTCGTGCCTCATCTTGTTAATGATCGTCCGATCAAGAATCAATCAAAAAACAACCAGGAAAAAAAAAAAGAAGTCTATCAAGATTGCTTGCAGTAGCGGTGCTGCATGGCCTTCCTGTGTTTAATATTATATTTTGTGAGTAGTAGCGAATTTGGTTAAAAAGAAAGGTTGGTTTCGTGACATCAAGAAGAAAAGTATCGAAACGATAATCTAAGTTAAATATGATATAAAATAATTTTATTAACGGAGGTTGCCGGGTGTTTGTGCGATTTTGAGCTTGAAACTAGGGGGTTTTTAAGACTGGGGCAAATTCATTCGAGAGTCACGACGCGTTTGGTGGTTTCCAAGAAAAGTTTCTTCCCGGTTTTCATTTTCTCGCGAAAATTTTGTTGAAAAGGAAAATTTTACTAGGATTTCGCTTTGATGTTTCACAAAAATTTCCAATCTCATCACATGGGGGAAAGGGGCCTGTCTAAGTCTAACCCTTCCATCTTAATTTGACAAGTGTAAAGTACTAATCCTCTCTCTTTTCAGTAATTATGAATTTTATTTATTTTTTTAAATAATAGTGAACTTCGATTAATTAAAATTAATGATAAGTGTGGAAAATTTTGTTTACATTTGTCAAATTCATATTAGCTGCATGATCGTAAGACTCTTTCTATTTGGTTAAAGCTGTCATTGGGGAAATTTACAATTTTTTTTATTTTCTCCTTAATTTTGACATATATGATAGATTCATCTAAAATAACTTAAACAATTTAATCTATGGGTGATAAAATATATCTTTAATATTACTTTATAAAAAAATCTTGAGTGCTCTTAAAATTTTTTTTTTTAAACTTTTTATTACAAGTACATGAAAAGGTAGAATCTAAATGAGGTTGGTTTATCAAATTATAATTTTCTTTTCATTTGGATATAATTATTATTAAATGAGTCCGTAATTTTTTTAATTTTGATGGTCAATATTTAATATCTTCATCTAAAAAATATAAAATGTTTGAATAATCCATAAACGTAAAAGAGGGAAATCCAATTGTTGTTAAATAAATTATTAATATTTACCATCGCATTTAATCTTACAAAATAAGCACATAATGTGATCATATATAACATTATTCATATTTATATTGTTTTTCAATAAGATTGCCGCTGTTTATGCATATGGTTAAAGAGTATTATGGTTAAAGAGTATGGTAATGGTATAATCTACTCAACTCATTTTTAATAACTCGCGAGATATTGGACGAAATGAACTCGTGAGTAGTTTTAAGTTTGACATCATTTATACATTTGCACGGATTCTCATGACATGCCGCGTGTCCAATTGACTGCTTACAAACAGGCCATGGCTGGTAATATGACCAGTAGAGTGTTGTTGATGGTATAGAGAACTAAGAGAAGAGACCGACCTGCTGACCGAATTTGCTAACAAAATGGAAAACGACACCGTTTTTGTCTGGCTCTCATTTACTCTCTTTAAAATTTTTTAAAAAAAATGTGCAATATTTAAAACAAATTAACCCATACATGTAAATGAAAGTGGAAACAAGAAAATAATGGTGGTTTGCTTATGCTGGATATGTGTGAGGAGGTATTATCTTGTTTTGAATATTACACGTGTTTATTAGTTGTGAACGAAAGTCAACCAAAAATAGGACCGTTTTGCTATTTTGTCAGCAAATTCGGTTTATTACCTTTTTAGTGAAGTGAAAATTTAAAAATGATTATAAAAAGAGTGATAGGTGACAGTTGATTACTGATTTGAAGGCAAAATCTAAGCTGGAACGTAGCGTGCATTCCTTCTTTGGGTACTACAATGTCAATTGCGTTGAAGAATGGTTTATCATATTTGTGACGGAGCGGTGGTCCGTTTAATGGGCCTCGGAAAAAAGGGCTTCAACTATTAACTCAGCAGCATAATAGCTTTTAACGGCCCCATAAAATCTTTCTAGAGTTGGACTATTTGCACCCCTCTAACCTTCTAATAAAACTCTTTTTTCCAGTTATATTTATTTTATTTTCGATTTTTTTTAAATACACTTCTAATTTTTTATTATTAAAGCTCAAAATGGTATTGTGCCATTTTTCATTTCTTTGCAATCTTATTATTACACCATACACAAATTAAAAATATTATGGGTGATGAATTTTTTAATGTCAACCATCAACTGAAATTACACATATTTTACATTATAACTTGAAAGCAATCTCAAATATAAAAATAGTCAATCAATGAGAAATATGAAAAAAAAGAGTTTATTGTTATAAATTTGTAGAACTTATTTTAATTAAATAAGAAGTAACGGGTAGAAAGAGAGAGAGAGATTAAGAGATTGATTATGAATGCAAGTAATTTGTTAGGGAAAAAATATATGTGTGTTTAATTCTTATTTGTCCTTAACTATAATTTTATTTGAAGTGGAGTTTTACAATAGCTTCATTCATCTCTATAACACCTCTTTTGAATTTTGTTTATTAAAATATTTTCAGTTTAATTGAAAAAAAATAAATGTATTTGTTAAGATTAACTATCTTCTCATAAAATTTTATCTAAAAAATTATTTTTAATTTGCATAAAAATAATAAAATATTAAACTTTATCTTAATTTTTTTCTTATTGTATAATTTTTATCTTCATAACTCTAAACTCTTATAATTTTCTCCAAAAATATTTTTAATTAAGATTTAAAATATAAATATAAATTATGAAATGAGATGCGTTTAAAAAGTTTTTTAAAGAATAATTTATCCATGTGTTTAACTGAATTTTCATTCAAATTAAATTAATTAATTTATGTTAGGTTATTTAAGTAATTTCAGTTAAAAAGGCGTTTTATGAGGAAATTTGAGGGGTGGTGTCAAAGCCTAGTCTAATTGAATTGGTCCTGGGCCGGATTACATCACATCTGATTCTGGTCCTTGATTCAATAAGGGACTGCATTAGTGGATCCAGGAAAAATGGTTTGGGCTATGTTAATGTTGCTAACAGTAAAACACGTTTAAAAAATGCTAAGAATTTGGAGCCGCACTGAACAGTTTTGTATTAAGCTGTATTATAACCACTATTATAATGATTATATTATAAATTACCCGCATTTATCATTAGCATTGAGCCGCACATTTTATTAAAAATCAAACAAAAATACCAAAGACATAACAATAATATAATCATGAATTAAAGTAGAAATCTTAACATAAAAATATAAAAAAAAGATCAACAAGAAATACGAGAGAGTTCAAGAAATTGCTGTGCAAACCGAAGCTAACATGAATGTGCCAAACGTGACTTAAACTGCCACCAAAACAATAGTCCAGTGGTGAACTGGTGTTGTTAACAAAGTTGAGGATGTTACGAAGGGTCTCGATAGCAAATCATTCTCTCAATAATTATGAGATAAAGTAGACATATACCTCGTTAGGTATGATTCTCGAGTCTACTTTTAATGATGGTATAGTGTAACTATTTTTTTTTTTTAAATTTTTGTTTGAAAGTTACTAAGCTAATGAAGAGGAACAAGGAACCTCATCTATTCCCCTTGATATTTCAAAACTTCTTGAACCAATTACCAATATTCCTCCTAAGAAAGGAGAACAAACTAAAATCTCTCCATTACAAAGCCTCGAGGTGGTATTAGTCATTCAAGCCAATTCTCTCCCCGCTTCAAAATGACTAAAAACAACCCCGAGATTTCCCAATATTCTCACAGACTTTGTCGCAATTAGTCATCGCTCATCAAATAGAATCACCAGGAGAGATCAAGAACAAACTCATCCATCAAACGATTAAAAATCTCAAGCTCCAAAGCCAAACCCACCTCTTGTTTTTCCTCTTCATTAACATCACTCCACCTCCCATTCTTCTCCATATCGTTAACATAAGCCTTTCTCCCATCTTTCACCTCCCATCCCTGCAACAGTTCTTGGGGCTGTCCGTTAATCCAGTCTTCTGCTTCCCTCAACAAGTCCCGCTCCGTTTTCGCCTTATTTTCCGCAATCTTTTCTCTGAAAAAGTCTGAAAGTAGATCCTCTGCCTTGCACATATTGTAGCTATTAGATGGTGATGTCGATTTCATAAGCTTAAGTAGCTCCTGCACTTTTTTAGCTGTTTCGTTTTCGAATGATTGCATTGATGAGGATTCAAGGAATTTATCATCGAGCTGGAATGATGCTATTCGTTTCTCTAAGTCGATTGGCTCCAATTGAGCGAGGCTTTCAAATCGTCTGAGCTTTTGCATGAGCTTTTGTTTTGTTCCTGTCCTCAAAACTTCAGTCGTCTCCGTTAGCATATAAAGTTATAAACTATCACATTATATTTATGCTTGCTTAATTTATATTGTACTACAATTTAACATATTTAACTAAGGAAAAATGAAAAAAAAAAAAAAGTAACAATTTATCTAGAACTAAGAAACCGAGCTCATGTAGATAAATATAAATATAAATACACACACACCCCATACACAAGACAGAATGAGCTTCAAGTTGTGATACCTTCCATGCCGGCAAGTCTATGGTCGAAAGGAGGAGAGTTAATGTCTTTTTCATCTTCAAAAGGACAATCCAGCACAGATACTGGACTAAACTGCTCCTTCTCTTCCTCACTCCGCCAGTCCTGTTACAATCAATACATCCAATCATCAATTAGACCAAATAAATCTTCACATTAATGGAAAATGTTAAGCACTTAATTTGAAGTGTGACCATATCTATGCTTTTATAATGCTGGTTCCATTATTAATTTTAATTTAATATCATACGGAAGTTAGACAATACAATCTAACTCAAATTTACAATTTAAAAACGTGTGAGTTCAAGCAATATAGACGATAGAGCGACTCCTAAAACAATGGATTAAGATTTTATTTGGTTAAAAAATAATTTATCACACTTTTATCCATAATTTTTTGGATTTTTTTACTTTTTTTTTTCAGGTGATGTTATATTTAAAGGAAAAATTATAGATTCTCCCTTCAAATTTAAGTTAGCATTTACCTCAAAACTTAAATGGACTATATGATACTTATCCATTCAAATTTAAAAACGCCACACTTAACCCACTTTCCCTAACAATTTAATTTATTTTACAATAAAAGGTCCATATAGCCTTTAATCAATTCAAGTTATTTTACAAACTAAAAACATCCAGCAAATTACGAAATATTATGTATCTATGTCATGACAGTATTGTCTTTAATAAGTTGACTTAATTACTTGATTTATGAAACTTTTTATTTATTTTTATTTTTTGACTTAAAAACTGAAAAATACAAACAAATTGAGCAATGCATTATTTGAAGGTTTTGTGAAGCTTATTTTATGTGCTATCAATGAAAGAATATATTGTTTTATGTAATAAATAAAATTAATATATAATTCATGATGTGATGGAAATGGAATAAAATGAAATTATCTTATTATAGAACAAAACTTTAAAAGAAATACCGATCCACTTCTTGCCCATTAAAATCTGCATAACATAAGTCCAATATACAAATACCTTATGATGATGCCAAAATTTTAATTTAAAAAACACAAATTAGCTAATTAAATTAACTTATCAATTGCAATTTATTGTCATATTTATATGCAAAAAAAAGATCATTTTGATGAATATTTACTGTTTGTAAAATAACTTAAATTAATTAGGACAATATGGACTTGTTCACTGTAAAATAAGTTAAATTGTTAGTGTAAAGAGGTTAAGTGTACCATTTTGGAATTTGAAGGAGGTAAGTGTCAAAGCTCATTTGATTTGAGTTTGGGTTAAGTATTTATGGGAAAATCTGTAATTTTCCCTATATTTAAAAAAGTAAATAAATAAATTGATCTTATGGGTGATTTTCAGTAATATCCTCTCAACCATCTCCAACCCACTTATAGGTGGACTTCATGTCTAAATTAGCACGAACCTTTGGTGTCTAAATTAGCACGAACCTTCCCCAGACCAAAGGTTTAGTTTGTTTGGTTGTTACTATTAAGGGCAATTTCGTAACGTCATAAACTTTCTTGAAGCTGGCTTGAATATATGGTCAAATGCATGTGCTTTCAAATGGCCTTTAATTTGAAGAATTATGAAAAAAGTTTAAAATTTTCATAAGACGTAATTGTTTTTCAAATAAATTTAAACTTGACGCAAATTCTGAAAATTTATTTCAATATTTGATGATATGTAGGTGCTTTTAAATAGATTTAAGTAAAAAGAAAATCAGTTCAATTTTTATCAAAATGGAGGTGTCGTCAAATGGCTTTGCACTTAAAGAAAGTTTAAAAATTTACTCTAATATTTCATTAATGAAAGTGTTATACTGTTATCAGATTGTTTTCTTATTGAATATATCATTTAATTAAAAATTAATTTAATGCAAATATGAAATACAAAGAATATAGTTTTAGTATTATATGACTTATTTTATTAACCAAAATTTCCTTTTGACTTTATTTATATTGCCTCATTTTTTTATTTTCACATATTACAAAAATAATCACCCGCATAAACATCATTCTTATCCATTGTAGGTATTAAATTTTGATTTTTTTTTTAAATTTCTTTCATAATTGTTTTCTAAAAGATATTACTGTATTTTCCTCAATTGTTATTACACTTAACAATCAAACGTTTAGATAAAGAGAGGTTAGTGTTATTTTGGATAGACATAAAATCTATCATGTGGGTCAAAAGATGATCTAGGCAGGTAGTGAATATCACTCACGTTTTTTTATATTTTCGACCGGTTATTATTATAAATTTATATATTAACAAATTAATGTCAACAAGTAAAAGAGCTAGAGAGCCCTGGGTCCCCGGATCAATAGAAGTAAATCCCAAGACCAATTGAGCTGGCCTAGTCAACTCACTAGGCGAGAGGGCATGACATCTGTCCAATCATTAATTAATTGGGCCACCTCAGTGTGAAATTACTTTATACACCGGTGGAAATTAATGAATTTTAATGACCAATTCAGTCCAATGGAACGTGCAAATCACACCAGTAGTTGCATACACAATACTAATGACCCCATACCCTTTTGGTCACAGACCAAAAAATGGGAAAAAAAAAAAAATAAATGCCACCGGATTCTAGACTGCCCATACCAAATCCAAATTTCAATCTTCACTTTTAATTTGGTTCACCAAACTTAACGACTCAATAAGACCAACTATAAATCTCTTTTGAGTTTTTTCTCCTTTAAATTAACTAAGTTTGACTAATTTAATGTCTAATTAGACTAATTTTGGTTTCCTTTGACAAACAAGTTTGAATTTACTTTAAGGGCATTAAAGTAAATCATGTATAATTATTTGATTTAGAAAACAAGAGAGGCAATCTAGTATCACGTGTTCCTTAGAAAGTTGCTGACCTTGCAAGTTTCATCGCCGTGGATCCAGCACGCATGACAACATGTGGCGAGATCCTGGACCTTGAAAACACTCGACCCAATTTAATCCCATAGTCTCGAGACGTACTCTTTGATTCCCAAGGTATACCCCACGGGCGAAACTCATTAAATTTCAGTCCCCACATTCAAAAGTTTAAAATCCCGGATATATCCCTTTCGGTGGGGAGATGATGATAGATAACCAATCAGAGAGAGCCACCAACAGACAGAGATATAACATTTAAAGTACACGCGAAGCATTAAATAAAAGCTTGCAACGTACCTTTCTGTTTTCTTCCGAGCTGGTGTCCGAATCCTCACCGACTGGTACGCCTACCGTATTGCCGCCGACCGGTTTCTTTTCCGGTGATTGTAAAAATTTTAATCTCCACGGAGTCATTTTCACTTGAACTCTCTGAATTACCACTCGATGAGTGTAAAACATGCGCGGTAAAATCACTCTCAGCCCAGCTGTTGTTGCTCTCACTCTGCTGCTAGTAGTACAGGTAGAAACCCTCTGGGAGTCAAGCTTGTTGTAATCTGATCAGACGGTTGGTGTTGCTCTTCAAGATACTCGCGGAAAATTTTGCACCGTTTGATTGTTCCCTCTTCTCATTAGCTTTTCTCCAAAAGCTCCTTTTTAACAGCTTACGCGAAAGACTTCTAGGTAGAGCAAGCCCTTTCTTTTTCTGGTTTGCGTCTGCTGCACCGACGATGACGGAGACTTAGCAGACGGAAACGGAATCAGCTTAACGGCGTTACGGAGAGCCCCCGAGACTCTCTGCAAGACAGAGATTGTCTTAGAAGCAGCTACTTTTGAACGGCTTCGTTGCAGGAGCTGCTTAGTATTGTTGTAGTCTTTGGCTTTGAGATCGACCTTGAGGAGAAATCTGACGGTTGTGCAGCATTGTCGACGTGGAAATGATTTGAAGCCACTTGATGAGCACGAACTGAGATCATCTTTGAGATAGTCTTTAAGCATCAATGGCTTTCTCTCCATTGATAAAGTCTTAACTAAAGCCATAATGTTTTCGAATAATAAGAGAGAAATAAAATAACTGATGATCAATATTGATCAGTAACAGAAGGGACCATGAAGTGACCCAAGTTGAATGCAAGCTCAGAGGGTGTACAGAAAGCTAGCAACTTTTGGCATGGGTTAAGGTGAAGATCTCAAGGTGAAATGTTAATTTGAAGAGGGAACTGTTAAGAATGAGAAGAAGAAGAAGAAGCTCGGAGGATGCTTCTACTGTGTTGAGTTTTTGAATCTAAAGTTTGGTTATTTTAATGTTTAAGTTGTAGCGAGGATCACTGAGTTTGAATTGTGAATTATTAAATGCGGTTGCAGAATGTAATGCGAGATTTATAAATTTATTGCAAGGGGGGGTTGTGTAATTAGGTTTTTCTTTTAGACCAATGTAAGAGAGACCAGGAGTTGACCTTTGACAAATCTTGAAAATGATATGCCATCTTCCATGCAAACTGAAACTGGCCATTCATCACGCGCCGGGGCACGTGTGCATGTCGTTAAGTTCTATACGGAATCGCAGTTAACCAGAGAGAATCTGATCTGGGTTTAATGACCCCTTTTTATTTGTTTAATTTATTATTTTTGTACAATATTTTTTAATTATATTAAAATTCCATGGCATCGTTTACTAAAGAAAAGCTATCAAGAGTTAAACTAGTTGTACAATGGAGCAGTGCAAATAATATTTACAATTTAAGCATACAATTTATCAATTTTTTTAAATAGTTAAAATAAACTAACTCTCACTAATGCATCATGGATTTCCATTATTTTGGCAAACTTTTTTTTTTTTTCAAATGCTACAGTTCAGGCACTTTTAATCATGGAGGTGCTAATGATTTGATTTTGGCATTACAAAATTTGAATAAGTAGACACCTAATTAGTACCGAGGTTATATGATTGATGGTTAATGATTTTTGTTTGTTTAATTTGGCAATCATCTATTGTCGTATTGAAGAATGCATGATGGATCGATCAGTTCAGTGTGTTTCAAATTTTTATTTGATCAATTATCAGGGTCCACCTCCACCCGTGCAACAGTTTCACGTAAGAACTCCATTTTTTGTCTTTTATCAATATTTAATGACCAAATAAACAAAGTATTCAACAGTCAGGACTGTGAAGGTTTCAATTCGTTGTATTAACTTATTTAAGCTCCTACTGTTTATTATAAAATCATAAACTAAAAGTTTTTAAATATTCACTTACATAATTGTTGTTTTAAATTTTTTTTAAAGTTTGATCAAAACCATCGACTTAATTTGATCATACAAAATAATTGATGTACTTAAATATAATAATGTAATATCACATAAAATTTTAAACATATGAAAATTTGATAAATGTAAATAATATATTTTGTTATATAATATATATTTAATATGAAATAAATAAATTGAATATGTTTAAGAACATAGGTTGTTAACCTTGATACTTTAGAAAATTATAAAATAAAAAAGGTGAAATTTCAAGGAAATAAGAAACATGTCAAAGTCTTGGGTTGTAAAAATTTTATTATTTTAATATTACAAACTTTACTTTTTATTACATTTTATTTTAACGTTAGTTGGCATGTTAGTTTATTTATACATACAATGTATTAATTTACCTATAAAATATCAATATATATATTAACAAAAGTCATGAAAGATAAATAAAAGATAATATAAAAGAGTTAGTTTATTTTTTAAGAATATTTCAAAAACATTTGAGCTTCATATTTCTTGAAATTGTTTTTAAGATATTTGAGCTTGTAGATCTTGTTGTAATGATAATTTGTGATTCTAAAAATAATTGATAAGTAAATTTAATGATTTCAAATGCTCTTTTGATATAGGGTGGTTGCTTGAACATATTACGACTTTGATGATAGCTAATCCAGCATTGTAAAAAAGATCTACGATTATCTTACTTTTCGTCCTCTAGACCATCATCATCAAAGGATAAAGGTTTATTTGCTTTACGATATATTATATTGTATTGTATTGTATTATGTAATACACATGTATTATATTATATTACATTAGCAGTATATTATAATAATTAATAAAATTATACAACGTTTGTTAATTAGGATTATCATGCCATTGTTTGTACTAATGTTAAACTAAAATTATTTAAATTTATTGTGTTATATTCATTATTATTTTTAAAATAATATAATGATATAATAAAATAATATTATAGTATAATTTATTTTATATTTTTATTTATTATAATAAAATAAAAGTAATTAAAATACATATAATACTTAATTAAGGCAAAATAAAGTGCTGCAGGTAAGAAAAGAAATAGAATCGGATTAACCTTAGCAATGCAGCATGGCA